>JAOSBK010000205.1:9657200-9672408 GCA_027568895.1 Erythroxylum shatona | reverse complement strand
TCACAATACTTATATGAAATCACTCATTTAATTTCACTTACCATTTCTCAATGTCACTCAAAGATCGGGGTCCAACAGATATGCATCCTTATTATATTGTAATGGTCTAGGCAACAAAATTTGACCTACATCCATATCAACAGCGTCATGACAATTTTATCTAGGTATTTACTAATAAATAATAGCACCTTACACATTTTCATGACATGGATATCACCAATGGTTGTAATCCAAGTGATGGCATAGAGTTCAAGGTAAGGCTTAGTTGACAATTTTAGCTTCTTGACCACCAATTTACTGATAATATTCCCTTAGCTGCCTCCATCAATGATCAACTCACAATGTTTCCTTTTAATATGCCTCTAGTGTGAAATAATTGGTGTCATTGCCAATCTTTAAGTATCTTTTTAAAATCCATCAATCTCCTAATAATTCCAACAAAATCCATCTTCTTCTCTTTCAAAATATTCATAATCTACCCTATTTAGTCTACGATAATCTCCTCTTGGGATGGTTTCCTCATCATTATTGAAATCATTAGTTCTCATACAAGGTGCTGAAATTTGAGATTGTGCAGGGGTAACTTCCATGTCAGCTATTTCCCTAAATCTCTTGTTATTGTCGTCTCATATTAATGTCTGCAATTGTCTAGTGATTGTAGTTAACTACCGCTCAATATTACAAATAATTGTCCCATGTTCTTTTATTCTTCTCCAAACATTGGGTAATCTTTCAACGTTGTCATTGGGATTATGTGCCATACTTAGAAAGAACAAGCTTTGTGAGATTCAAATGATACCAACCGACACAAAAAAGATAAACAAATATAATTCTAATCTAATAATTGTAAAATAAAAATTCTCAAAGAGAAATCAAATTTCATTGATAGAGAGAGTTATGTTAATCTCTCTTAAATGTTGTTTAAATAGGTTTACATAAACCTAATTCATCTTAGGAAAATTTCTAAACAAAATAGGAATCTCTTATTCATCATATAAAGACTGCCAAAAGAAATAGAAAACTCTAATTTATCTTTTGAAGACTTCTAGAAAAAATGGGAAAGGAATTAAAGGGATTAATTAAAGTTTTAAATAAGAAACAAATAAAATAAAATATGAAATTATTCAAAAATCTTGCGGAGAAGGATGTTGAATAAGTCATGATCATGTGCTATTAAATATTTCATTATGTCCACTTACAAAGAAATCCAGAGAAGGATGTTAGATAGGTGTGATCATGTGCCATTCAATTATGCCCACTTAGAAAGAAACCCAAAGAAGAATGTTGGATAAGGTGAGATCATATGTTAGTGAATATCCTATTTTGTCTAAGAATTCAAATGCCTCATCAAATATCTTAGCTCCTTGGAACATAGAGCATTAAGTGTCGAAGAAATTTATGGAATTGTGATAATGGTTCTTCAATCATATACATGAAATTGGGAGTTCACATAGTCTAACCTCCTCTATAAAGTTAAGCTATGTTTCAAACTCCATTGTCATCATATAGAGGCATGGAACCATGGTAGATCACCTTGTTAATCTTTATTGTATTAAGTCTATAACAAGTAAATGTTTTAGGGTCAACTTTAAAGTGTTGATAATCAACATCAATATATCCAAATGATACCTTTTGAGGGCTTGTGTGAGGGAAGAGAGGGCATTGGCTCCCTAAAAAGGAATTGAGGTACAATAAGAAAAAACATATCTATTTGCTACTATGTCCCCTCCCAAACTTAAGGCTACTTTGTGGGCAGGGGTAAGGTTGTCAAATTTTCATAATAAGTTCAAAATTCCTCATATAAAATTGTATAATCATTTTTTATATTCATCTTTCTCTTTTTTAGGAACTAATTTTAAAATTTGATTTCTATATATTAGCAACTAGAATATTTGATTGATTTAATTATTACCTGTTGTGTTACTTTATATTATGTATATATTTGAATCCAACTTAAATTTTCTTATAATATCCTAGTCATAAATTATACATAGATAATGTGTAGTATTATGTCTAAAGTAACATGTCTAAGATTTTAGACAACTTATCAACAAGGAGAATCGCAAGCGAAGCAAATCAAGAAAATTCCTTATATATTCTCCACCTATTAGCCTACTTAGATGTGGTGTTTGTGTCAATTCATTAGATAAAATTTTTCATAATGGAAAAAATGTTATAAAGATAGTTCTATTTACAAATAGACACGGGTTAATTCATTATCAGTAGCTTACTGTGGCCAAATTTTAACTTCATTTGATTTCCTATGTACATCCTTCTTCCACTTATTGATTAACCCCATGTCTATTTGTAAATAGAACTATCTTCATATAACTTTTCCATTATACAAAATTTTATTTGATTTCTTTTGTACATCATAAGCTATCATTGTAACAGGTGGAGAATATATAAGGAATCAACATTGTAAGTGGTTTGAACATTGTAATAATGGTAGACATGTGAAAGAAGAATGATTTAAGATCATAAGTCCATCCAAATGGAGAAATAATCAACAAAAATAGAGAGGCAATAATAATTTTTTTAATGTCTCAACCTCAATCTTGGATTGTGACCGACATTAAAGGAGCAATAAACTTAAGATTTACTTACCCTTAGCAAGCTTAAAACATAATCAAATCCCTATATCCATAATAAAGATGAGATTCCAAAATGATCAAACTTATACTTTTAACAATCAAATAGTCTTAACAATATCCAATTCACGATTTGCTACAATGTTGAAGTAGTTAATAAAAGGGAAATCCAACATATACAAGACTACTATGGCTCTAAAGTTAAAGGTCACCAACAAACATACATCAAATCATTGGAGAGGAAAAAAGACCAATGAAATACCTTATTAGAAGAAATCTGAAAAGAAGATCATCAAAAGTAGTTGAGGGGAGTTAGACCTCACTGAGTGAATTAATATAATGGTTATGCTATACATATGTATATACGTATATATTTATAATGTATTACATCCATAAATGCAATTTCATAACACAATGATTTTATTCATAAACATGCATGCATTTCTTATATCAATATCAAGTCACATAATCATCACAATCATAAATCACAAATAATAGTGGAGCACTGACGAACGACCCTATGACATGCTCCTTACCTATAGGCTATAGCCATAGGGGCTCTTTTGTTGCAAATGGGTCACTTGATCCAAATGTAGTGAACTGTTGTTTGAGAGTTACACTCAACAAAACTATTATAGCCTCACTACGACATGATTGTTGTTCGAGAGCAAGCTTGACTGAACCTCCATAATCACGCCATCATATCATGTATATCAGTTGGCGTCAGAGAGCAAGCTCAATCGAACTACCCCAACTATGTCATATCTCCATCAACAAATCAAATACTAACTCACCCAACCAATTGACGCATTATGCGCATAATTTGGTGATGCCCACCAGATAGCTTATATCACAACAATTCTCCACATAACCATATATTAAGATAAGCATAACATTACACAAAAAAATATGCAAACATGTGTCAATACATATGTATAAGTATCACACATGAATATTATAATGATGGCGATTTCCATCATGAATATGAAAATGAATTCTAATGCATGCTTATAACCATAAATATTAACTCACAGGTAGAATATGCTCCTTTACGCCGAACTTAGCATCTGAAAGTGGAGGGTTTTGCTCTTAATTGATCTATAGAAAGAAAAATATGAATGATCATTAGGATTTAAAGCCTAAACCAATTTTAGATACCTCAAGAATAAGACCATGACTCACAACTAAGGAGTACTATTTTCTATTTCAAAATGGTGATGTCATGTTTTTACAAGGAGCCTACTTAAAAATTGCCAAAGTTTTCCTATAAAACAAACATCCCTCTTCTAAAAGAATGGTCATTCTTACAATGAAAATACACTTCCATATCCACCAATACCCACAGCTCAATTTGGTCCTCCAAACTACATATTCATGTCCAATTGAGTCCATATTTACATTGCAAAATTCATAATAAATCTAATTCACATTTCAGGTATACCGATTTCTAAATTGAACACCCTCATTTATATTGAATAAATCCAAATAGTCTCAATTCTAATCAATGACTCAATTTGACCAATTTCATGCATTTATATACGAACGTAACCATTTTCAAAATTTTATCTCACAACTATGAATAATTTCAATATGTTTCTTTTACAAAAATTGATCTACATAATATTTGAGAATTTTTAAAATTATTTATAGCCATTTTTGGGCTAGTTGGGAAATCACCATTGTCATCAGAGTGTGGGACACATGCGCTATCGTTAGAGTGGCGGTGATCTTCACCACCTACCTAGAAATGACGAGGTCACCACCAAAAATCTAATGGAACTAGTCTTATGTCGAAACTCCTTTCAATTTGCAAGAATCGAAGGATTAAAGCTCAAAGGTAACCCATTTCTATTTATAGTAAAATGGGTCAATAGGTGTCGAGTTTCCCTACTTTACTATGTTTTTAGGGTTGTTAGGCAAGATGGTGGTGTTAGTTTCACGTAAAAGTAACTAAAACTAAGAGATCAGTGATTTACCTAAATGAATCGAAATTTACAGTGGTGATTCCTTTAAATTTGGGATGTTTTGATTAAATAAGTTTAGGGATTTCATCGAGCGTATCGATAGCTTTCCATAGTGTTCTAGATAGTCAAAATTGGTGGCCGGATGATAAAGCTATGAGTACTAGAAGTTGGGAGTGAATAGTAACCTATAGGGAAAAGAGTTTAAGAGAGAAATGAACTTAAGCTCAACTTATACTTTTATAGGCCTTTTTCCTTACTGGTCCATTATAAGTAATCTAACAAAAATTAAGGTCATTACATTTTAGGTATAACAAAGGTAATGATGCAAAAGAGAAAAGGTACTTTTAGACATAAACAAAGCTAAGGTAAGATGGCAACAACTAACCAACAACCATTTAGTGCTGATAACATTAATGACATAAGATCAAATCTATTAACCATGATTCTAACAATATACATCACTCGCTTGGATTGGCTACATATTAATTGTTGAAACTTTTAACTCTTTTTGTCTTAGCAATAAATTAGAAACATGGTAGTAAAAATCTAGAAAATTTGTAGGTAAGAATACATTATTGGATGATCCTTAAACAATAGGTAATGGTGCTTTTTATATATGATTGGGAATACAAAATCTAGATAACATTAAAAGGGGATTTTTGTCTATCCATTTGTTAAAAGACTCGATGCTCTACCATTGAAATAACATATTTTATTATTGCTCATATTGCAATAAAAAGTTCAAGTGAAAAATATTTTCACATTCTTGATTTTAAATGTAACATTCTTGTAATAGATAATCCATAACAGACCTAAACTGCTCAATAATCCTCTTTCTTAAATTTTTTACATTTTTAGGACCTATGTATAAGGACAATGATTGGAATCTGTAAACGATAAGATTGTGTCTATTAATTAAAAGGAAATCAGGGAATATTGTGTGGAAGTGTTATATGATCATATTATGCCTTCTTGTAATTTTCATAAAGTTTGTGATACTTATTATAAGGCCAAATAGTTTTGATTACCTTTCTCTATTAATAATAAAAAAGTTTTGAATGTTTTACCTTATGATAACATTTGGGTCCGCACTTTTATTCATCTCTTAATGGTGCTAAGTTTTTTTTAACTATTACGAATGATCATTTAAGATACACTTAGGTTTACCTTATAGAAAATAAGTTAGATACTTGTAGTTATTTGACTATATTTTGTCACTTAGTGAAATATTAGTTAATTTAAGAGTGAAAATGATAAAAATTTGTCTCTAAAGATACGGAAGATTTCTTTACAACATATGCGATTGAATATAAAACTTCTTGTCTTGCCACACTTTAACAAATTAAAAGGATAGAGCATAAACATTGCCACATTCTTGATATACCATGGTCTTTGCCTATTCAAGCTTATTACCTTTCAAATTTTGAGCAAATGAATTATAACTACTATCTATCTTATCAATGTAATGCCAAACCTAATTCTTGATAATACAAGTCCATAGGAATTCATATGATCATTTAAAGTGTTTGGTTCCTTTAGTTATGTTCACAACCATAAATAATAACAAGAAAAATTCTCCTATAGATCATATAACTGCATCTTTCTTACATATCCTCATGGGTAGAAAGATTATAAGTTTTATGATTTAGTGAGACAAAAATAATTTGTTTCAAAAGATGTGATTTTTATAGACAAGTCTTTCCTTTTCAGTCTAATGGTTAGCCTTCCACTTCCATATCCATACCCCTGTACAAGAATGTTTTCTTTTTCACTAGTTATGCCTAAGTATATAAAGATCGGGAAAATCCACTGAAAATCGTAACATTGAATTTGATTGTTTAGCAACATTAGATAGTCTTATGATCATTTTTCTAAGAATGACATATCCAAAAGCCAAACTTTAAGCCTAAAATGCCTTTAAAATGAAGCATCTAATACCCAAACTTTAAACTCACAGTTAGACCCTACAACTATTTTGCTATCAAAGTTTTTTTTCCACTTTTTATGGTTTTTTTCTCTTAACATTGCTAAATTTATAAGACCTAAAATGAAAATGAAGAACAAAAAAGAAGCAAAAGAATTTTGTTTCAGATTGGATTGTCACTCTCTTTTATTGTATAAAAAACTATATACAAAAGATAAAAGTCCAATATATATTCAAGATATGCCATATTTTAAAATATCATATGACCAATAGATAAAAAGATATGAAAATTTAAAGTATAACTGAGACAAACTTCATTTGTCATGAAAGTACAAATAATCCACTATAAGCTAGTTTACCTTATAGCTAAGCTTACAGCATTAGAATTAAGTTGAGTAGAATATAAATAAGTTTATATAAGCCAAATATATCAAGTTGAAATGTAAATTTTATAGCTGGAAGATTTTATAATTGATCTTTCGTCATTATGACTTATTTGCTCCATCAATTTCAATGTATCATCACTATTATGTTGCAACCTTCAATTCTTTTTTTTTTGGTTTAAAAAAGTACCCATCACTCCACTTAAATTTCTTAACCTTTAAAATAGACTGTCTTTATGAGAAAACTAATTGTTGATGCCAAAAGCAAAACTTTAATAATTATGATATTGCTTCTAATGATAATAGCCTTCAGTTCCTTCTCCAAAACTTGTCTGCAACCTTCTGTTTGAATCATTCCAATCAAATCATCATCTTAACATTGAACTAACTTGTATGTTAATTGAGTAAGGTGATTTCTTCTTTACCAAAAGATAAAACTATAATTGTCAAGGATCATTAGCTCACTTAGAATTTAACAACTAAATGCACCAACTTCATCAATTTTATAAATTTGTTTCTTATAAAAAATTTTGAATTGAACTTGAGGGAATGCTTACTTCGATGGTTGATGAAAATACACCAACACCACAATTGAAATTCCACTAATAAATCTAGCATCTAACCTTTGTATATTTTGACTCAATCTAGTTCATTTCCACAATTCTCAAGTTGCAATGGCACTTACAAAGATTTTGCTCTCATTACTTGTTCTCGATGCCATTTTTAACATGTCATTAGATAACCCTTATTAGTGCAACAAACTCCAAGCTCTTCAGAAAGTACATAAATTAATAATTCAACAATGTCTAAGTTCTCCATTGTTACTACATATACAATATATCCGTGTTATGTATAACGACTAGGATCCTTTAATTCTCCACCAGAAAATTTGAGTTGAGAAAGACTTCCAACATATCTTGTTGATATAAAACCTTCAAATATATATAAAATACAAAGTAATACCTCATATGTACTAAATTTTATACTTTCTAATATATACAAATTAATTCCTAAACTCAGTTCACATAAAAGCACATGATAAGTATAAAAAGAGATTATATAACTATGCAAGAGAAATTTTCAACACTCTTCCTTAATTCAGAGTATGTAGATCACTAGTGCCTAACTTGTTTAGTAAATAAAGAAATTCACTTTTTTAAGTGCCTTAGTGAGGAAATTCCCTACTTGATCATTTGAGAAAATATAAGAGGCACTCACCTCGTTATTGAATATCCAATCATAAGTGAATGTACAAGGTTACTTGATTATCACAAATGATGGACATAATATATGGTTGTCAAACCTTATGGTGCAACAGTATAGAACGAAGCCAAAATGATTCACTAGTAGCTTTGATTTTAGTCTTATTTGACTTTAGCTAAAGAACATGAAACTATATTATTCTTCTTAAGTTTCCAAGAATTTAGGCTATGCCAAAGGAAAACTCTATAACTCGTGGTAAAATGTCTAATTATTAGACATCTTGCCTAATTTAAATCACAACTAGGGGATGTTTTAAGATATTGAATAACTTTATGTGTTGTATTCAAATATGGAACTCGAAGATCTTGTATAAATTAATAAGACTTGTACTAGATAAGTGATATCAGTTCTAGTGATTGTCAAATACCAACCTACCAATAAGATGACAATATTGAATTATATCTAAAATTGAATCAATTACACTAGCTATAAAATTATGTCATGATTTCATGGGAAAACTAATAAGTCAAACGTCTAGAAGCAATGTGTATTTAAAGAGAATGAGGGTATATTTGTGTTGACTGAGTACCATTCCTTCTTTACTATGAGCTTTTTTAATAACAAGGAAAAACCTCAGGTTACCTAAGTCTTAGATGAAAAAAGCTAGATCAATATGATGTTTAACCTAATGTATTTAAGTTAGATCATTCTCAATAAGAACCAAATCATCTACATAAAAAAAAAAGGCTATGTAATAAGCTCCATACATATAAGTGAACAATGAAGTTTGGACTAATTTAAACAAAATTAGCAAATTTTGTTCTATAAAATATGAAGGTATTTCATTTTTAGATGAGATTTTTTTCAATATTTATAGACTTGTCAAATGAGATGTTATTCATAGAAGTTATATAAATTGATGCATAACCTTACTTTTAAATAGTTGAACTAGGAGATCAATATGCCATTATGTGAAATTAAAAAGATGGAGTAATAGTCATAATTTGGCCTTATTTTTAGCACTCAAAATCTTCCATAATCTATCTTAATATGTTCAAAACTTAGAATTTCATTTATTTTTGTAGGATAAGGTTTGAAGATGCTATATGAGTGAAAAAATAATTGGGCTTTAATCCAAATTCGAAGATTTAAATGGAGGAGCAATCTTAACAATAATCAAGGGTGAATCAAGGAGGTTTAGGATAATAAGATATCTTTATTTTGCAGATTGGGATCAAATTATTAGATTCAAAGTGAAATATGAGAAAAGCAGTCTAACATGATCTTAGGTGTGGGCATGGTCAATGCAAACTACAATTTCTAGACTTTAAATTTGCAAGAGAAAAATGTGTTAAAATGGATTAAAAACTTATCTTAGCTAGATTCGGGTACAAAAATCAATGAAGTTATAATTTAGGGGATACATAGAATCACAATCATAAGATTTTCATATGGTTTTCAATGGCTATAAATAGAGTCAAGATGTGAAAGAGAAAAGCATCACATATTCTAGCCATATGTTCTAACTTCTCAAAGTCTTCTTTTTCATCCTTTCTTTAGTATATACTAGAATAGTCTTTCTTTAGATACAAATTGTTGGAATGACTATTAATGGTTAAGTCTTTTATTCTTAGTTGAAGGAAGTGAAAGCCTTTTTGAACTTTGAAGATTGGGAGATAATTAGGTCTATTCTTTTCTACGCTTCTATTTTATGATTTTTTAATTAATTTCTAAATTTTAAAATTAGATTATTAATTAAATGATCATTTGCTAGATTAAATATTGAATATATAAAAGTTCAATTTAGTTAATCATTTGTAGTAACTAGAAGTTTTAATTGTTTCTTCAGAAATTAATACTCTATAGAAAAGCATTTAACTATATTAGATATAACCGTGGCTATTGTGTTATCTTGCTTCGATGCTCTTTCTTTTCTTAAAGTTGTTGTTTAATTAAATTATTGGTCGAATCTAAGGTTATTAAGCAATAAGGGTTAGCTGAATTACATATCCTTGATTAACTAACCTTAAGGAAAGATGAATATTCAATATCACATCAAATATATGATTAATGAAATAAATTATGATTAATGAAATAATTATTTTTGTTCCAATAATCAATTGAAGTTTCAAAGGGTGGAAGCAACCATAACCAAGGTTCATTTTATTACTTATTTTGTTTTTTTTTTAATTGCAAAATTAATCAACCCCCTTTTATTCATTATTTCCTTTCACAATGATTAGCAAATAAGAATTCCTCGCGAGATTGGCTCCTAGTTCCTGCTATTATGTTTGTTTAATTATAGAGAACTAATTTATGGCACATACAACAAGTTCAACATAGAGATGTTTCAAGTAAGGGGGACCTTACTTACTAGTTGTCTCTTTCCTTCGATCTAGATGACTTTACATTGATAAAAAAAGGAGGATTAAGTAGGTGAGATTTATGGGAACAAAGAATACATATAGAAGACGATAAGGCTAAGATATTTAAAATTTGTGAGAATTACGAAGTTAATGATCAAGTAGTTGTTCAGTTTGTACTTTACAAAGCCAAAGGTGTGCAGAAGGAGGAAAGTTTCTCAGAAAATGTCTTTTATGCTATGGTTTTTTAACACTAACTACGATGTCAATATGCATTTATTGGATAACATAGTCAATGTTGATGACTGAGAACAACTAAGTTAGCTATATTTTATTCTCAAACATATTTTGAGGCATGTCTGCAAATTCAATTTAGTTATAAATGTCAAAGGTGTTATGCCTTACCTGGATGTCCTAACACCTTATGGAAATATCCACAAACATTTCTAATAAAAAAATAAGACTTCCTTCCATAAAGTGCAATAATATGTCTTAAGGAAATGTCTATAATATGCCTAAAATCATTGTCAAACATGCTCACTTTATTATTTGCTCCAATCCATTAAGTTAATAAGTGTCAAATAGTGATATTTTATTATAACTAATAAGGAATAATAGGAGAAATAACAATGGATCAAAGAATCATCCACATATTCTTGTTTCCATTATCAAACTCTAGATATTGTATGTATTCATCAATGCATTTAAGATAATTACAAGCAAAATATTTATCTGACTTTGATACCACATTTAAAAATAAAATTGATTAAAAATGTTTTAAAAAAAGTTAACAAATTGCACAATTAACAAAAATATCATAAATAAACATCATTATAAGACCCTCAAATCTCAGAAACATCACCCATCCATATTAAGAGGGCATGGGGGTTTGAATCCCATAAACTTGAAAAATGAAGCCAAAATTTTCTCAATCTCAAACATCATATGCTCTAACATTTTAATTTGAATATTTTACTCATTTCGTGAAGGTGTAAATGAAATTAAAGGGAGTTCCATCATATTAGTATTAGATGCCACATACTGGCACTTGTGGCACAATATATTTAGTAACATCGTAGTTCATGGAGGAGTGAACTAGAATGCACCTCCATGATTTTTAACTAGTAATTGAAGCTAAACTCATTTTCTTTATATGAATTAAAAGTTCTAGAGCAAAATTAGCAATTGGGTGCTTCTTAGATTGGCTCCAGAAATATGTTTTAGTTGTTTAGGGTTTTATTATTTCAAGACGTTATTTCTTTTTAAGACTCTATTTTTAGGTTCATAGGCTTTCTTATTAGTATAATTAATAGCTTATATTTTGGTTTAATCAAATTACCTTGTAGAGGGTTTAATTCATCCTTGTTCTTAGAGAAACTTTGTTAGGTTTTCTAATAACCATCTTATCTTATTTGATAATGATGATCAAATCTAGGATCTTATTATTCCTAATCCTTATTTTCAATAAGTGTGGTGATTCTATCCTTATTTTGTATTTTTTGTTTATTTTTTGGATCAAATTTGTCATAATAGAATGGTCTTTGGTCTTATCATATTGATATCAAATCTCACTAATCCTATAATCGAAGGTCTTATTATAATTTGGAATTAGAGTCGTCCTTTATAGTTAAGTTTGTTCTTAAAAGTTCTGTTTATACATTTTCAATATTCTTGTGTATTCAATTCCATAAATTTAATTTTATTGGTTTTCATGTCATTCTTAAGATTCATTAAAAATAAAATGTTCTTAATTGTCTAGTTCCTTATTTCTTTTTCAAGTTAATGAAAACTTCTTATCTATTATTATTGTCTAATTCATTCTTATCAAGTTCTTATTCTTTTATTCAATTTAATCTAAGAGTTCTACAAAGCTTAATTTTCTGTTCTTTAGTTTTCATGTTTGATTAGCCTCTAGTTACATTTATTTTGGTTTTCTATCTTGTATTCTTCTTTAGGAGTTATTTGACAAAAGGGAAAGGTTTTAAGCTATCTTTCTTGATTCGGATTGTCTAGTTTGAAAACAACTGTTAGTCAAGAGTTTAGGTTCTGAATAGAATGAATTTTGAGAGAAACATGCGAGGAAATGCTTTTACTACTAACATTTTCTTACATGTATATTATGACTCAAACCTAAAACAGAAACTTGTTTAAAGATAAGGGATTATGTGAGGAGGAAATAGTAAGGATAAATTAGAAGTTCATCATGGCCATAATACAATTCAATATAAGCATCTCAACAAGCCATTTGGTGAGGTGAAGGATAAGTTGGAGAAATATGAAGTTGTCATATCTAGATTACAACATAATCCACCTATATCTATTAGAATGGATAACTTTGATGTCTATGATGAGGTTGAGAGTATTGAAAACTACATGAGGGATAAGGAAAAATAAGTCTCTAAGAGTGAAGAGGAAGTGGATAATGATATGCTTAGTTTAAACGCTGCTAGTGATAGTGAGTGTATTATTTATTTGAGCATAGTTTCCTTTTAATTTTAGAAATTAGTTTTCTAGTTAAGGAAAAGTATTTTCTAATGAGATTTGAAATAGTTTTCTAGTTGGATTAGAATATGTTAATTATATAATTTTGAAAAAGGAAATTTTCTAAATTATAATAAGAAAAAGCATAACTTATTGAAATTTTATTTTCAATTAAATTTTGTTAAATAAGTCAAGATAATTGGAAATAGTTTCATGTTGATTTGAAAATTGTTTTAAATCAAATTAAATTTCTATTTGGAATAGGAATTTAATATATTTAGGAATCAATTAGTTTAATCTAATTTAATTTTTCCAAAGAGTTGGAAATATTATTTTAGATTATGAAGATCAATAACTAGAATCAAATGAAGCTTGATGTTCAATACATATAATTTGATTATGAGCGCATAAGTTGTATATTTAAATATATGTTTAATATATTATGTATGTTAAATTGTATGTTTTATATATATGGTATTTTACATGCAATTTAATGTTTGATGAGACAAACAAAATAAAATCCCTCGTTAAAATATTAAGTTCACGTCGAGAATGTAATTGTTATCTTCCATTGTTATAGGAATAGACAAATGTTTTGTTTATTGTTAGGCTTGTCGAGCAAACTCAAGGTCGCTTTAACCCAAAATGTTTAATCTTATGATAATGGGTCCTACTTAACTAAATTTGGGTGATTTGGATAAGCAAACTCATGATCACATGAATTTAGAGGTAAGTCCAGGAATAACATATACGATATATTTTGGTAAGACTTGTCACTTAATGGATCTAGGAGTCATATGAGATATGATTGATAAAGTTGTTATCAACCTAATTTAAGTTTAGTTAGTTTATTGAGCAAATTCAAGATCAACTAAATTTGAAGAAGATCCTAGCCACTAGAGAGAATGAAGTAATCTTTCTAAATAGTAGTAAAGGCTATTATTTTGAATAAAATAATAGGAGTAATCAAATACACGATTAAAGTCCTAATCTTATTTGGTAGTCATGAAATATATCAATTACTTACTTTTCTTCCATTTATATTTTATTCTTCCATTTATATTTTGTTCTAAGTTGAATTTATCTTGTTTAGTATAATTGATACTAAGATTAGTGAACCAAATATCTTGAACATAAGTTAAGAAAAGTTGTATGTCCATTATACAATTTTACTATTAATCCTTGTTGAGGATTTGATGTTAAAGTTTTAGAGATATCCCAAAACATATAAATGATAAAATGTATTGACATTTTGAGTTGAATATTGTCTGATAAACTTTGATGAAAACATGTAAGATGTATGTCAACATCCTGATAGCAAGATATAAGAAGTTGCATGAAGTAAAGAAGAAAGGTCTAGAACTTTGATGAAATTGTTTTACTTAATTTAGCTTACTAAAAACATAAGTATGGGCTAGAATTAAAAGCATTTGCTATAGAATGATAATTGTTATCAATAGAAGAAAATGAGTGCATGACTTTTCTTGCCTATACATAATATGATAGATAGCACATTGATTGAGCCCAAGTTTATTATATAAATTGGCTACACTTTCATGGCTTTTAATGTGCTTTTTGACTCTTAATTTGTGATTTTGTGCTTTAATTAGTCCCTTGCAGTGAGCTTATATTTTATACAATTTGATAGTGAAATTGTTGCAAATTGACATTAATTCCATTATAATTTTTTTCCAAGGACAATTGATACTGCAAATTGTTGTTTTATATTGTAGGAGAAAAAAAAGAGTCAAAAGGATCAGAAGAGTCAACACGTCGCGGCGCATGAAGAAGTCCGCACGTCGCGACGTGATACAAGCAACACGTCGCGGCGCATCAAAGTAACAGCGCACCGCGACGCCAACGAATTAACGCGCCGCGGCGAGCGATCTAGGAAGAGCACGCCATGACGTCAAAGAATCATCTCGCCGCGGCGAGCAGACGGATATCCGGACTTTATTTGGAAAGTTCTCTCACTGTGTCGACCCGACCCGCACCCATCATTTAAAAGGTTGCTAATTTAGGTCAGAAGAGAGCTTCTTCTGTCGAGCTACACCTTGGAGGCTGAGAGACATTTTTCGACCGAACACTATCAACCTTTCATCTGCGACCATCGCCATCATCTCTACTCCACCGCCGGTCTCTATTGCAACCATGGGTGACATCCGATCTTCAACAGTCGTGAGAGAATCCGGAGTCATGCTCGGCTAAATCCACATTTCCTCTTGAGAATGTAGCATCGGCTTGAGTTCACCGGTTCTTAAAAAGGGAGTTAATCTTACATTGTCAAGTTTAATTGCAT
>JAOSBK010000205.1:9636909-9653930 GCA_027568895.1 Erythroxylum shatona | reverse complement strand
AAACCCCCTTTTATCAACTTTGTTTGCATTTTTTGACAATTAGGCTAGCTTAGACCTTTTTCACTTGGTTCCAATTACGTGAGACGACCCGAGGTTGCATCCTATATTGCAATCCTTAGAATTTAATTATTTTTGATTCGGTTTCCAAGGGATTGATCTTTAGATCGATACGAAGTGCCGATCACACATTTATTTCTAATTTATGCTTATGCGTATTTGATATATAGTAAGTCAAAGTTTAATTTTGTGGAAATGATTAATTGGATTAGTAAGTTCTTTAATGAACATGATATTGTTCCTTGCATTGCTAAAGACAATAATGTACTATGGAACATTAGAGACATTGGGCATGTAAAAGAAACTAAGGTTTCATCTAAGATCCAAGGGTGTATTTAGGCAATTTTTCTTAATTATAATGATAATTAAGATTAAGGTTGTGAGATTTAAGCAAGTGCTCACTATGTATAATCTAGTAAAATTCTATCATTATCCCAGCAGTAACATGATCTTCATATAGTAATATGGTATAAGATACTTAAATGATTGACTTAGTACAAGAAGGAGATTGTTGATTTATGCCCTATAGTCAATCAGTTGGTTGTAGTTTATTGACAAAATAATTTAAAGGTAGTATTTATGTTGTACATATTTAGATGCATGTGATAAAGTCCATGAGATAATTATATATTGCAAATAAAATTATAATGAGATTATAATTATGATATTCATATTACATGTAATTATTATCCTTAAATTGTTCCTAATCATTATTCTATTAAGATATTAATAGAACATAAAAAGGCTATCACACACTATGTTTTCCTTATAAAGAAAGTAGTCGATCTCATATATTAAAAAGGGATTCTGTAGCATCTATAGAATGTGATGCTTCACCTAGAAATCCACTGTCTTCTCCAAATCATGGTAACTGAACCTTGGCTGCATCATATCCTGTTTCTCTTTGGTGGCTTATTTTTAACTTGAAATTCACATTTTATTGAACAATATAAATTCAATATATAACAATATATTATTGATGCAATAATATATTTATTCATATAATATTCTATTGCAAACAAAAATTAATCGATATTAGCGCTTAATTGTAAATCAAAATCATCATTTTCTTTTTTTAAGAATTAAAATTAAACTCAGGCTTCTCTTCAAATCTTTCGCCCTTCTCATCCTCTTCAGATGAAGTTTCAATGTATTCAATATTTGGATTGTTCAAATATTTATTTTTGTCATATGTACACATGCATTTATTTCATAAACATCTTCTTAAAACACTTCACTTTCAATACTCTTGTTTTCTCCTTTTACATGTAATTCAAAAACACCTATAGGATTTACTTTGTAAACGACTATCCAATCTAACTTATCTCATTGTAAGCTAGGAAAAGGGACATAATACACCTGGATCGCTCGCATCGCCAACACAAAAGGTTCAAATTGTCTAAATCTTATTCGCTGGTTAATTTCAACTAGATTGTATCAGTTGTGTGCTTAAACAAACATGTGACTACTTGTTAGAGAATAAGTTCACTAAATTTACCCTATATGAGAAATCCATTTGAAACATTATATGTCAATGAAAATTCTTATTGTGATGATTGTATAAATAATCTTTTGACTTGAGGTCTCCAAAGTTATATTGTATAAGTATTATTATGTTTTAACACTACTTATGACCAATTTTAATCATAACTAGTTCATTCGGTAGTTGTTGGATGTAGCATAAACTATTTAGAGGTACTTAAGTGATTAAGATTGAATTTATCACTCTAAAGTAATTAGTGAGAATATTTCATTGCTCTTGATTAGTATTGATTTTGGGAATCTTTGATCAAGGTGGAATGTCACTTTGTAAAATAATTTACAATTCATTAATTAAATTAATAGCTAATGGTGGAGAACGAACATGATTGGACTCAAAATAGAGTAGACATTAATTTCATGCTCTATTGCTAATTGGAAGAACATATTATATGATGAAAGGATTGAATTATACGGAAAAATTATGTACCAAAATGTTAGACGAAAATACTTTAATATTCTTAAATATTTTAGTGGTTATGATGTAATGTTAGACGTGAATCTTAATCTATGGATACAAATTATTTAATCAAAAAATTAAAGATAAATTAAAGGAGCTTAATTTATCTAATCCTAAATACGATTTAGGGTCTAATTTGTATCCATTACCAATATATTTGGAAACTTAACGGGTCACACATAAAGTACAAGTTAAAGAGAGTAAAGATATTTTAACGAAGTTAGATTTGATTAAAAAGTTTAAGAAACTTTATGATTAAATATGAGATATTTAATAAATGAGGATCAATATTGTTAGAGTAATGCTCTAAAGGCAATCACCTTTAGCACTCTTGTCAAACTTTATTTTGATTAATCAAGTGAAAGGCAAATTTTCATTTATTTGATGTTCATTTATTTATGAATTGATGGTGATCTTAAATAGAATTAATGAAGTCTAAGATATAAAACATAGCATAAAGGAAATCATGATGAGAACATGATAATGAGATTTCTATCATATGCAATTATGTTACTATCTAAATAATTCCTAGTCATAGGATTAATAAGACAGGACATTATTAATCTAGATAGACTAACACATGTTATACTCTTTGATTTATTTGATCAAGTAGTGGATCTCACAAACTGTAAATGAGATGTTTAGAGTTAACATATAGATGCTTACTAAGAATAGTAAGTACATCGAATGACCGGTTACGAGATTATCATTTGGATGATCTATCAAATGTCAATGATTAATCTCATAATAGCAATTGTGCAAACATCCTTAGACTTAAGGTACTCAAGGATATCTTAGATACTGATTTTGTACTTTGACATCATTCCTTGTTGCCTCAAGACGAGGTCACTTATAGGGTGGTGATTAGGTACAACTATTGGTATTCGAAGGTAATTGGGTAGCCAATAAAGAATTCGCCACTCCTGATAAAAGGGGATGATACCCACGACCTCTTGTTGGGGTATTACTCAAGAATCTTTGGCCAGAGCAGTCATGTGTCATGAAGAGAGTCTTTAATGACACATAGAGTAATGAGATCCCAAGACAAGAACTAATATCACTTGGACTATATGTGATGTAGTTAGTCTAGTAGGAGTTGATACATAGCCCATACTCTAAACCAAGTGGGGTATAGAATAGTTAAAGGAATAATTGCATGGTAATTGACTATGGAAAGGTTCGTAAGTCAGATAATTAACTATCGAAGAGTTCGTGTGTTAATCCACTTATATTATGGTAAATTGGCATCATGAAACCCTTAATGATTTGCTTGACTTAAGAGTTAATTCCAGTAGCATAAAACCATCCATGATTTGCTTAGATTAAGAGTTAATTCAAGTGCCTAAAATAACCAGGAACCTAAGGTCACATACATAAAAGTTCGGATGAAAAATAAAGTGTGCATGGCTGTCAATGAAGTAGGGCATGATTGTGACTGAAGGCTTGACAGATGATATATAAGTAAGTTCTTCACTTATGTATATAAGGATTAACAAGTTAATACACACTTAAGTGAGAGAAAAAGGGGTCTAGAAGTGTTCTGGAGTAAGAGAGAAGTGGTCTTGAGTCTTGTTCATTTAATTTATGCAATTGTTACATGAATCTAATTAAATGCAATATAATCTTAATCTATCTCTCCATTGGAGCATCTACTTGAACTCATCTAGTTTGGTGCTCTAACCACCCTTACACACTACTTCTTCTTCACCCTTGCGTGTTCTTAAGTGATCAAGGCAAGTGTTTGGTATTTTCTACAACCCAATAAGGAGAAGATTAAAGAAAGGAGGAGCATTATCAAAGGTACAAGTTATGAAATTTCATGTTCTTATAATCTATGTATGCATGCATCTAAGATTCTAGAATTTTGGGGATGTCATGGGGCAAGAATTCAGATTTTGACACTTCTGCTACCTTTTTTTTGCATGTAATGCATGAATCCATGGCTCCCCAATAGTGGTATCAGAGCCAAGATATGCACGTATTAGATGATGTATTGAACATGTGTAAACTGTTTGTTGGGTTTTGACTGACATGCATGTTGTTTTGGAAAAATTATTATAAATTATAGAAAACTTTTTTCTGATTTTCTTTCATAGAAATGTTTATAAGGTATTATATCATGTTTCTGTTAAAAAAATTGCAATTTAATATCATTTGCTGTTTTATTTCGAATTAATATCCAGTTTGTTCATATGTTGGTTTCTAGGAATTTCTGGAAAACTGAATGCATTTGCTGCTTTTGAAAATTTCGTAATAATTCTGTAAATGTTTTTATGATTTTCTTTCACATAAATGCTTATAAGGTGTTATATTATGTTTTTGTTAAGGGAAATTGCGATTCAATGTTATTTGCTATTTTATTACGATTTTGGTTTCAGCCTGATGCACGTATGTAGTTTTGGGAAATTCTAGAAATCTGATGAATATACATGCTTGTAAATTCCATATTAAATTTTATAAAAATTGTTTTTATGAATTTCTACATGGACATGCAAGATAAGATGTTGTCATGTGTATAAGATGCATGACACTTATTGTTAAAGTGATTATCTTATGCATACATGATGTAGAGTATGACTAGTGTTAGAAGTAATATGATAAGTGTCATAGACATGTGATGTGCTGGCTGATTCCACTAAGTTAATAAATAATTCATAGGAATTAGTTTTTGAAAATTTTTTATTAAGAACATTTAGAATGTGTATAAGACTCTGGAATTTTTGTAGAATTGATTGAATTTGATTCAATTAACAAATCAAGTCAAAGTCAACATTAGTCAGGGTTTCCAAAATTTTGCGAACATCGAATTGGTCTTTTTAGTGTCTAGTAAGTTAGCTTATTTATCTTGATAACTTTGTCCTTTAAGACATTTTTTTTGGCTTGTGTTGAAATTGTCTAGATAAAATTGAGATGACCTGGAGATGTTATAATGGACTAATTGATGTTAAGGAATTTTGGAAACCCTAGGGATTAACTTATAATTAATCTAAGTAGAGCATTGCATTTCTAGTATAACTAGAAAAAGACATGTGTACTAGAATTAAAGTTTTTACTTTGGAAATCAAAATAATTGATATTTTAGGGTTCCTAATCAAATCACATTCATAATTCTAATTAGATGAGACTAACACTAGTACCCAATTCGGTTCAAGAGTTGAATCGAATCGCTAACTTTTGATGCATAGTAAAGTCACAATCTAAATTAAACCTCTTTTGTGTGTTACATGCATTATATGCATTTTAAGGGTTGGTTAAAATGGCACGATAGGGTGGATGTGGATACAGGCCTAATTTAATTGAGTCGTCCATAATCTAATTATATATATATATATATAAATACCATCCAAGTATTGTTGAGACCAAAGAATAGATCCCTTGACTGAAATATTAGGAGTTACGCCTTCCATTAATATGGCAAGAACTAGGGTTCTTTTAGAGTTGGGCTGATGGGCAAACCCAAGCTCGCTTTACGCAAATATGGTCAAACTATGGAAATTAGATTTTTGGATTAATAGGTTGGTTCTAACTGGAAGCGTTGATATGTTGGGCAAACTCAAGGTCAACGTGGATAGAGGCAAAGTTAGGTTATATACATGAGATGTATAAGAATCAAAAGTTGATAAACCAATGAGTGTGCTAAATCAATAGTTGATGGCACAAGTTGATAGTTGCATAATTGAATACCATTGGTATGAATGATACCTACCGATTGACCTAAGGTGACTTATTGATCAAACTCAAGGTCATTCATAATGAGGGTTATGGATTTGGATAAAAATAGTAATACCCATAATGCATGTTATTAAAGCCCTTATCGATATGCATTAATGTACATTCTAACACTTTCTCTTGTTCTTTTAGGTTATAGGATCATCATGATGTCTTCGTCCAACGTGAACCTGCGCTCTCTATTAGACTCCAACAAACTCAGGGGACCTAACTTCTTAGATTGGCTATAAAATTTGAGAATTGTTCTCAAATATGAGAAATTAGGATATGTCCTAGATGAACCACTTCCCGATCCCCCTACTGTTGATGCATCTAATGAGAATCAGAACGCTCACAAGAAGCTACTGGATGATAGTGAACTGGCTAGCTGTATAATGTTAGCCTCTGTGTCAACGGAACTGCTGAAGTAGTATGAGGCTATGGATGCCCATACTATAGTCTACCATCTAAAGGACCTATTTAATGAGCAAGTTCGGCCTGAAAGGTTCGAGACCTCGAGGTTGTTTTTTCGCTCTAAGATAGATGAAGGATCATCTCCAGCGCAGTATGTACTAAAGATGTTTAGATACGTTGAGAGTTTAGCCAATTTGGGTTTTGTAATGGATCATGAATTAAGTATAGACTTAATTCTGATTGGTTTGATCGATATTTATTCACAGTTTGTGCTTAACTATCGGATGGACCAAATATCCACTTGAATTATTGAGCTGATTAATCTACTCAAAACAGTTGAGCAAACTGTCAAGAAAGACAATAAGGTTATGATGCTAGTGGACTCTTCTTCTAGTTCTCACAAAAGGAACCAAAAGAAGAAGAAGAAGTCTAAGAAGCCAGTAGGAGGTGTAGCCAAGAAGAAGGCAGAGGAGAATACATCAAATGGGATATACTTTTATTGCAATATGGAAGGACATTGGAAGAGGAATTGCAAAGCCTATCTAGAGCCACTAAAGTAGAAGAAGGCATTAGATGCTCTATTGTCTACTTTAGGTATGTTATTTGTCATTGAGGTTAATAGTATTTCTGATCATAACATTTGGGTATTAGATATCAGATGTGGCTCACATGTATGTGTTGATATGCAGGGTCTCAAGGATAGTAGACTGCATAAAAAGGGAGAGATGGACCTATGTGTGGGAGATGGAGCAAGAGTTACAGCATTAGTTGTAGGAACCTATGTTTTGTATCTTCCTAGTGGGTTAGAGTTAATATTGGATAATTGCTTTTATGTACCCATTGTGACAAAGAACACTGTATCTATTTCATATCTTAATAAAGCAAGATTTCATTTAATTTTTTTCTAGCAATGGTTATTCAATTAAGTTGAATGAAATGTTGTATAGTACTGCTACACTATGCAATGGTATTTACATATTAGATATATGCAATCCATAAAAAAAAGATATATGCAATCCAATTTTAAATATCAATGACAATAAAAGACAAAAATGCGATAACTTAAAATTTTCTTACTTATGGCATTGCTGACTTGGCCATATAAGTGAGAGGCGTATGGCTAAGCTACACAGGAGTGGTAGCTTAGGTTCATTTAATTATAAATCATATGACACATGTGAATCTTTCTTCTTAGGTAAGATGACTAAATCACCTTTTAAAGGAAAGGGTGAATGAGTGAATGGGTTATTAGGCCTAATACATTATGATGTATGTGGTCCTATTTCCATTCATGCTAGAGGTGGTTTTATGTACTTCATACCTTTATCGATGATTATTCACGATATGGGTATGTGTATTTAATGAGATACAAGTCTGAAGCATTTGAAATGTTTAAACAATTTAGACATGAAATAGAGAAATAGCTCGATAGAAGTATCAAGACACTTAGATCAGATCGAGGTGGTGAATACTTGAACAAGGAGTTTCTAACTTATCCCAGGGACGGTGGGATTGTATCCTAATGGATTCCACCTTACACACCGTAACTTAATGGTGTAGTTGAAAGGAGAAACTGAACCTTATTAGACATGATAAGATTAATGATGGGCTTAGCAGATCCACCAAAATACTTTTGGGGTCATACACTCGAGACTGTTGTTTATATGATAAACATAGTCCTTTCAAAAGTAGTTGATATTATTCTATATGAGATATGGACTAACAAAAAATCCTAGTTTTCTCATATGAAAGTTTGGGATTATTCGCCTTATATGAAGCAGATTCAATCAGACAAGGTTGAAGCAAAATCTGATAAGTGTCTGTTCGTAGGATACCTTAAGGAAATAATTAGATATCAGTTCTATAATGCTTTAGAACAAAAAATGTTTGTCTCAAAGCGCGTTGTCTTTTTAGAGAAAGAGTTTCTTTTAAGAGAAGACAGTAGGAGCAAAGTTGAACTTGATGAAATTCATAATAATCAAACAAATGTAGATCAATTGTCAAACCCGAGATTGTTATTCGCGGAGATGAGACAACAGTTGAACCTTCTAACACACAAAATGTTTGCAACTCAAGTAGGATTCGCATGTTACAAAGAGATATATATTTCACATAAGTGAACAAAATGACGTATTGCTCATAGAGGACGATGAGCCTATAATCTATGAAGAGACTCTGAAGAGTTCAGAATCTAAAAAATAGCTTTAAGCCATAAAATCCGAAATGGATTCCATGTTTGAAAACCAAGTATGGGCTTTGGTTAACCCACCTGAAGTTCTGAAACCTATAGGGTGCAAGTAGATTTTTAAGAAGAAAATTGACATGGATGATAATGTGATTACTTACAAAGCGAGGCAAGTCGCTAAAGGGTATCGTCAAAGACAAAGAATTAACTATGACGAGACATTTAGCCTCATAGCCATTCTTAAATCCATTAAAATACTCCTAGCTATTGCTGCTCATTATGATTATGACATATAACAAATAGATGTGAAGATAACTTTTCTGAATGGAAACCTAGTTGAGGATGTATATATGATACAACTTGAGGGCTTCATATCCAAAGATGGAAAAATAAGTATGTAAGCTTCATAAACCCATTCATGGGTTGAAGCAAGCATCTAAGAGTTGGAGCATCCGATTTGATAAGACAATCAAACAGTTTTGTTTCTCACAAAATCCTGAAGAACCTTGCGTCTACAAGAAGGTTAGTGGGAGTGCTATCATATTCCTTGTGTTATATGTGGATGTCATATTACTAATATGAAATGATGTCTCAAGTTCGCAATCAGTCAAAATTTGGTTGTCCCAGAATTTTTCCATGAAAGACCTTGGAGAAGCAACTTATATATTAGGAATAAAGATCTATAAAGATAGATTAAGGAAGTTGTTAGGTCTTTCACAGTCTACATACATAGATAAAGTGTTAAAGAGGTTGAGTATGAAGTAGTCCAAGAGAGAGTTTCTTCCCGTGATTCATGGGATAAAACTCTCGAAATCTATGTGTCCCAAGATGCAAGATGAGAGGACTTATATGTTGGGTCCGTGTTTTGTGTACCGGGGCGAACTGGGCCCCGCATACCCCAAGTTGGCACGCGACCACAACTTTCAAAGGTATTGTCCTCTTTGATACTCGAACTCGAGACCTCAAGGTTTTGTTGCACTTAAATGCACGCCTCTTACCATTGAGCTAAGCGCCTTTTAATGTTGGGTCCGTGTTTTGCGTACCAGGGCGAACTGGGCCCCGCATACCTCAAGTTGGCACGCGACCACAATCCTCAAAGGTATTGTCCCCTCTGGTACTCGAACTCGAGACCTCAGGGTTTTGTTGTATCTAAGCACACACCTCTTACCATTGAGCTACCCGGTACGCAAAACATGGACCCAACATTATATGAGTATCATCCCATATGCTTTGATAATAAGATCAATCATATATTCTATGTCATGTACAACCCCCGATATATTGTATGCTCTAAGTATTAGGAGTAGATATCAATCGGATCCTGGTGAGTGTCACTGGGTGGCTGTCAAGAATATCTTAAAGTACTTGAGAAGGACCAAGGATGTATTCTTGATATAATAAGATGGAGATCTCGTAGTGAGTAGACATACAAATACCAACTTTCAGTCTGACTAGGATGACTCTAAATCTTAGTCAGGTTATGTTTTCACACTAAATGGTGGAGCAGTAAGTTGGAAGAGTTTTAAACAAGAGACAACTGCAGATTCAACAATCGAGTCAGAGTATAATGCAGCTGCAAAAGTGGAAAAAGAAGTTGTTCAGATCAAGAAGTTCATTATGGAACTTGGATTAGTTCCCAACATTGTAGACCCGATACTATTGTACTATAACAACAATGGGGCTATTGTTTAGGCCAAGGAGCCAAGGTCTCATCAGAGGTCCAAGCATGTACTCAGGAGATATCACCTTATTAAGGAGATAATTGATAGAGGTGATGTGAAGATAGGGAGGCTACCCACATATCAAAACATTACTAATCCTTTGACAAAGCCACTTCCTTAAATGAAATTTGATTCTAGTGTAGTCACTTATAGTATTATATATAAAGGCAATTGGCTTTATTACAAGTGAGAGATTGTTAGAGTAATGCTCTAAAAATAATTACCTTTAGCACTCTTGTAAAAACTTTATTTTGATTAATAAAGTGAAAGGCAATTTGCATTTATTTGATGTTCGTTTATTTATAAATTGATGGTGATCTTAAATTGAATTAATGAAATTCGTGATACAAAATATAACATAAAGGAAATAATGACGAGATCATGATAATGAGATTCCTATTATGTGCAATTATGTTAGTATCTAAATAATCCTAGTAATAAGATTAATAAGACAAGATATTATTATTCCAAATAGATTAGCACATGTTATACTCCTTGATTTGATCAAGTAATGGATCTCACAAACTATAAGTATGAGATGTTTAGAGTTAACATGTGGATGCTTACCAAAAATAGTAAGTACATCGGACGACCCACTATGAGATTATCATTTGGATGATCTATCAAATGTCAATGATTAATTTCATCATAGCAATGGCACATATATCCTTAGACTTGAGGTACTCGAGGGTATCTTAGACACTGAGCATGTGCTTTGACATCATTCCTTGTTGCCTTAAGACAAGGTCGCTTATAGGGTGGTGATTGGGTACGCTATTGGTATTCAAAGGTAATTAGGTAGTCAATAAATAATTCACCACTCTTGATAGAAGGAGATAATATCCACAGCCTCTTATCGGGGCCTGGCCAGACTATTTATGTGTGATGAAGAGAGTCTTCAATGACGTATAGAGTAATAAGATCCCAGGATAAGAACTAACATCACTTGAACTAGATGTGATGTAGTCAGTCTAGTGGGAGTTGACACATAGCCCATACTCCAAACTAAGTGGGGCATAGAATGGTGAAAGGATGAATTGCATGATAATTGACTATGGAAAGGTTTGTAAGTAGGATAATTAACTATCAAAGACTTAGTGTGTTAATTCAATTATATTTCAGTAAAATGGCATCATGAAACCCTTCATGATTTGCTTAAATTAAGAGTTAATTCAAGTGGCATAAAACCATCCATGATTTGCTCAGATTAAGAATTAATTCAAGTTCCTAAAATAACTGGGAACCTAAAGGTCACACGCATAAAATATCGAATGAAAAATAAAGTGTGCATGGCTGTCAGTGAAGTAGGCTATGATTGTGACCGAAGGCTTGACAGATGATATATAAGTGAGTTCTTCACTTATGTACATGAGGAATAACAAGTTAATACACACTTAAGTGATAGGATAAGGGGTTTAAAAGTGTTTTGGAGTTAGAGAGAAGTGGTCTTAAGTCTTGTTCATGTAATTTATGCAATTGTTGCATGAATCTAATTACATGCAACATAATCTTGATTTATCTCTCCGTTTGAGCATCCACTTGAACTCATCTAGTTTGGTGCTCTAACCACCCTTACACATTACTTCTTCATCATCATTGCGTGTTCTTAAGTGATCAAGGAAGGTGTTTGGTATTTGCTACAACCTAAACAAGGAGAAGATTAAAGAAAGGAGGAGCATTATCAAAAGTATAAGTGCCAAAATTTCATGTTCTTATAATCTATGTATGCATGCATCTAAGATTTTAAAATTTTGGGGATGTCATAAGGTAGGAATTTAGATTCTGACACTTCCGCTGCCTTGTTGTGTATGTGATGCATAAATCCATGGCTCCTTAATAAATATGAAATGTTGGATCTTATTTATGCATATTTGGTAATTGAAATTAGAATTATTTGTAATTCTATTTAAAGTACAACTGAAATTAGAATTTAATTTCAATTAAATTATTAAAATGTCAAAATCTATTATAAATAAAGCTCTAATGGAGCTAACACTCCTTGCTTAACCCTTTCTACAATAGTTGTAAAGTTCTCTTAACTTGTTTTATGGATACCGTTAGAGGTCGGATATTTTTATGGCTATGATAGTTGAGATGAGTTAGTTTTAAAAACGGTTCAAGGGATACGACAAGAATTTGATCAATCTTCAAAATAAGGTATGAATTAAGATTTATGCTTTATTATGATATATGTGTTAGTCATTTTATATTTAAAGTGATCTTGATTTTCAGAAAATCAAAATATAAAAAAGTTTCATAATTATTCCGCTATGCTAAGATCGGATCCTGTCCTGGTTTTGCAATTCAAATGCCAGAACAATCTACCTAAGTTAAGAAATTTTTAAATAGATACAAAGAGGTGCATTGTACAACCCAACTAAGGGACATAACTTTAGGTAGGGCTAAAAAATTAACCAGAGATTGTTCCCAATCAAGGTAACCTAATTAGTTAAGAAGTTATCAAAATAATCCTTAAATTGAGGTTATGAATTGGAATCTTTAAAGACTCTACAGCTTGTGCAAATAAGTTTTTTTTTATAAGAGCTCTTCAGTGGCTTTTTGGGTCAATCTGTTGCTTGACTTCATCTAGTATAGTAGTTTATGCTAAAGTACTTATGTGGTCTAAAATGATCATCATCCATAACATTTGGGTAATTTGTAAGCATCAAGCCATATTGATCTTTATTTTCTTTCTTGGAATCGAAGCTCTTATGAATATCATAATTATGCGATGCATGCACGTCAGTGTTTACTTCTTTTCATTTATTGACAGATACTAAGTTTCAGATATCTACATCTTTAGGCTTCATATACATAGAAGTGCATCGAATAAGGAGGTCTCTGCTTAAGGTGTCTGGTCATGCTAGCTGTGATTTATACCAAAACAAAATAGAAAAGAAAATGGTATGATGTTAGTTAACTTGAAGGAGTCTACAGGTGATAAAGCATGTAAGAAAATTCGATGCTCAAGCATAACAAGATATTGTTGCTTATACTTGACCACTAATGCTATCCAAGATGAGCGCAAATTGAAGCTATATGTCAAAAGTATATTGGTTACTTTTTTTTAGAGAAACTCTATTATATTACCTTTTCTTTTCAGATATTAAAGAGTTATGCATGCATCTACCCTATGATATTTGGAATTATTCCCAGAATTGTAGGGTATTGCCAATGACACATATGGAGAACACAATCATTTCTTTTATAATCGTATTAAGGTTTACATTGTCACTAAAGTTTGGACTGTCTTTTTTCTTTCCTAGTTTGTTAATTGGAAAGTCACTCTAAAGAAAAGGTAAATAGAAATAGGATCAACCAAGATCTAGCCTTACTGGAAAAAATTAAGATGTGTAAGTAACAAACCAGTACGCCAAATCCATCAAGATAGATTAGCACGTCTAGAACATAACTGTTGTCTTCCATTGTTATAAGAATAAATATGAGTTTTGATTATTATTAGGCTTGTCGAGTAAATTTAAGGCTGCTTTAACCCGAATATATTTAGTCTTATGATAGCGGGTCCTACCTACCTAAATTTGTGTGATTTTGGATGCAAAATCATGATCACATGAATTTATAAGTAGGATTAGGAATAACATATAAGATATGTTTTGGTAAGAGTTGTCACCTGACGGTTCTAGTAGTCATATGAGATGTGATTAATAAAGTTGTTATGTACTTAATTTAGGTTTAGTTTGTTTGCTGAGCAAATTTAATATCAACTATATTTGAATAAGATCCTAGCCACTGGAGAGATTAGAGAGTAATCTTTCCAAATAGTAATAATGACCATTATTTCGAATAAAATAGTGAGAGTATCCAAATATATGATTAAAGTCCTAATCTTATTTGGTAGTCATAGAATATAATTAATTACTTGCTTTTCTTACATTTATATTTTATTCTTACATCTATATTTTGTTCTAAGTTGAATTTATCTTGTTTAGTATAGTTGATACTAAGAGTTAGTGAACCGAATTTCTTGAACATAAGTTATGTTAGATAGAAAAGTTGTATGTCCATCATGCAATTTTGCTATTAATCCTTATCGAGGATTTGATGTTAAAGTTTTCGAGATATATTAAAATCATATAGATGACAAAATGTGCTATTAATCCTTGTGGAGGATTTGATGTTAAAGTTTTAGAGATATGTCAAAATCTTATAGATAATAAAATGTATTGACATTTTGATTTGAATATTATCTGATAAAATTTTATGAAAACATTTAAGATATATGTCAATATACTGATAGCAAGATGTACGAAAGTTGTATGATGTAAAGAAAAAAGTTTAGTACCTTGATGAAACTGTTTTACTCAATTTAGCTTACTAAAAGCATAATTGTGGGCTAAAATTAAAGATATTTGCTATAGAATGATAATTGTCATTAGAAGAACATAATTGCATGAATTTTCTTATCTATATGTAAAATGATAGATAGCATATTTATTTCTAGTTCATGCTTATGAGTTTAGATTCAACATTATTATAATTTTTAATGCATGATAAGAAATAGATTATTGACTAAAAGTAGTTTATCCAAGTTTCTACAAAACGTTTATATGTATAGGATCAAGGGAGACTCATACTTAACACAAGTGACAAGAATACAAAGTTGGATAATTGAAACTATCCTTTTATGCCATATTGGTTAAATCAACATAATAAGAATTATAAAGTTACATATAAGGATATATGTATCCTTTTAATTATGAATCATATGAAAGTTGTTAAGTTGAAAAATAACCAAATCAACCTTTAGTAAAAGGATGATGATGGTATTGAATTGTTAAATTTATGCATGTGATGTATTAGATGGAATAACAATTCATAAAAGGATGATATTTATGTTTCATTATATTACTAATGACGTTATGTGATATAGTCATATATATTAAATGAAACGTTGATTTAAAATTTTGAAAAGTTCAAATTGTTTAAATCTAAGTAGAAATTAAGCATTGAGAATGTTGAAGCATTTCAATACGAACAACTTAGTGAGTTTTAAATTATCCATAAGGAATGAGATTCTTTGATAAATACCTTCACTACAAAATTCTATTACAATATAGATTATATAAGCATGAAAAATACAATATGAGATATTGTATATTGTAATAATTATTTTTCTATAATGATGGCTAGCATAATGACTTTCCTTCAATAGTTCAAACTAAATCACCTAGAAAGATTTCATATTAGATATGAAATGTTAAGTCTTTGAAAGAGTTAAAATTAATAATTTAAGGATGTGATGCTTAGCTAAAACACGTATTATCCACTAAGTTTAGAACTAAATTGGGTAATAAAATGTTATGAGATATCCAAAAGGTTGGATATAATCTTACATTATTATTGAACAAATTGTTTATTGTAGTGAACACTTATAGGAGAATGGTTCTCAACATAAGTAGTGGGAGTAAGATGAAATTTAAAATGTTAAAATCTCATGAAAGTAATTGGAACTAGTGCCTTTGTTGATAAATTTGATATATAGTTAAAAGGCTATGAGACATTGAAAGATTCACTTTCATGATGAATTCAAAGAGCTTCATTTGGAGATGATTGTGAATTTATCATGTCTACAAGAAGGTTAGTAGGAGTATAGTTGTCCTTTTCAGTGGGATTATGTAGGGACATTTTGCTCACAAAGAAAAATAATTATAATTTTCAATTGTTGAAAATATAATTGTCTAAGAACAAATCAAGTTGGATATGAAAATGTAACAACTTAATTTTGCGAATTAGATCTATAGAGATAGATTGGAAATTGTTTACTTATTATAAATCCAAGTATATATATAATGTAATAAAGATTTTTATTATTAACCACCCCGCCGGTAATGGGATGTTACAATTAAAGATATCCATTATTCTATATATAGGTTTATAGTTGAGTTAGAACAATATCATTCGAGATTGGAAGGTCCCAATGTAGCAACGGTTACTAAATAGGCCATAATACATTTTTAATTTAATAGAAATAATTAATTGGATCAATAAGTTCTTTAATGAACATGATATAATTTCTTGCATTGTTCAAGACAGTAATGTTCTAATATTAGAGCCATTATGTGTGTAAAAGGAAAGCTCTATAAAATGGCGATTCAGCCCACCTTACTCTATAGGGTCGAATGTTGGCCGACTAAGCGTAGACACACGAGACAGTTAGTAGTCGCAGAAATGCGTATACTTAGGTGGATGTGTGGCATTATCATACGGGATAGCGTACGCAATCGGGTTGTGCGAGAGAGACTTCAGGTAGTAAGTATTGCAAACAAGATGAGAGAGACAAGGTTTAAGTGGTTTGGACATGTTCGCAGTTGGTATCAGGCCATTCCGCCATCAGTGGGACCAGATATGGGGCTCTGATACCAACTGATGGCGGAATGGCCTGAAAGTGATCGGAATAGGGTCTGGTGGTTATTGGAAAAAGTTTTGGGCAATCTGGATTTTATCGGATAAAACTAGAACAGGAAATAAGAAGACAATTCTGGGTTAAATGGTTGGGAATTTGGTTTCCAGGAAAGAAGAAAAGTTGTAGAACATTTTGTGAACTACAATGTAGATGCAAGAATTGGATTAATCGGATAAGGAATGATTGAGTTATAGTGGATTTAGTGGTGACATGTTAATCTGGGCGATAGAATGAAGGTAGATGAGGAAAACGGGAATTTTGAGGAGGCTGGGGTTCGAATTGGGTGAAGATGTCTTCTGGAGATTCTTAATTTAGGAAGTGAGGAACAAACTTGAAGAAGGAAAATTTTTGATTTGATGAACACAGGAAGCAGGAATTGGAAAACGAAATTGGAACTTGGACAGAATTCTGTAAATCGCACAACACACAAACGATTGAATGTTTTCGGCAAACAAACAAGCCCTTTTGATTATTTTCGGAAAATAATCAAACCCAATGATTGTTCTTTGGGAA
>JAOSBK010000205.1:9606671-9629732 GCA_027568895.1 Erythroxylum shatona | reverse complement strand
AATTAATTAGTTTCAGAAATTATGTTTTAATTAGTTTCAGAAAGCCCTTAAATTGATTTCTTATTTTGTAAGAGTAAACAATTAACTAAAAAACAATTACAAAAAAGGGAAAAAAATCAACCCAAACATGTGGCAGATCAATGGAGAAATGAGGGGTGGAGAACAAGACGCTACCTTCTGTTTGGAGCGTCGGAGAAGACAACGCCAGCGACGCACCAGGTTGAAGGCGGCAACTCACTCCAGACGGCGACAATGGCAGGCGACAGGCGGCGGATGGAGGAGGAAGAAGAGGAGAGAGTCGCGGGCACAGGCGTCGGGTGGGAAGGAGAAGAAAGGGTCTGGGGTTGGCTTTAATAATAACCATAATGACTTCATTTTGAGTTAAACCAAAATGACGTCGTTTTGGTTATTATTAAAGCCAACCAACTAAAACGACGTCGTTTTGGTTATCATTTAATCAGTAAATAATGACTAAAATAATATCGTTTTGGTTTATCCCAAAATGACGTCGTTCTGGCAATAAGTTAAACGTTTAAATGATAACCAAACGACGTTATTTTGGTTTATCACCAAACGATATCGTCTTACTAATTATTTAAACGTCTAATTGATAATCCATATGACGTCGTTTCAGTGGTAAACAAAACGACGTCGTATGGTTCAGCCTCAAACGTTAAAAAAATAACCAAAACGACGTCGTATAGTTTTGAAACCATACGACGTCGTTTTGTTTATCAATTCAACGTCTACGACTTTCACAAAACGACCTCGTATGGTTTCAAACCTATACGACGTCGTTTTGGTTATTTCAATCCTACAATTTAACAACGTCGTTTGATTAAGGTAAGAATCCGACGACTTAAACGAAAATTTACCGACGGAAATATCTGTCGGTAAACTTTCTCGCCTGATTTTAGCGATGAAATATATTACCATCGCCAAATGTATGTTTGCCTAACAACATTACCGACGTCTATACTTTTTCTGTCGGTAATTGCCTATGGTTTTAGTTCCGTCGATAAATTACCGTCGTCAATTTACATTTTTCTTGTAGTGATCTATTACTTAGAGATAATCATTATCTTTAACATGCCTTAATCTTCTCTATTCATATTATATCTTATCTCATGTATCTCAAATGGTGCAAAGCTCTGAAAATTGTGTGAGAAATACAATACAATTATTCATTTCTTCGCTAACAAAAAGTTGCGTTGAGAAAAGATTAGTGACAAGAGTCACTTTATTTAATACACAGCTACTGTCCAAATCCCCATCGGTGATTTAATCACTTGTACAATCCCCACTTGCACATGCATGGAAGATTTCTTGAACATGCAAACCAAAAGACAACATTAAAGTCTGGTTGAGTTAAGTTCATCCTAATCTTGGATAGAACATGATTAAAGTCCTACGTACTAAAAGAACGTTATCTGATAGGTCATAGGTGTCATTATAAAGTTTTTCCAAGGTGTGGTGAAACATAGATTGTTGTTACTAGTTCCACTTATGATTACCATAACAATCTTTTGTAGTTACACAGCTATACGTTGCTTTGGTGTTTCATCTTTTTGTAAGAGTGAAAATAAAAATTATCCTTGGAACCCTCCCAGAACTTGGTACCCGTGAGTTTGTCATTCAGGAAGTGATGCAAAATGGGCCTTGGGGTATCTAGAAATTTGTGATCACCTAAACAGTTCCTCACAGTACCGGTACCCAGCATGACGGTAATTTATACTGCAACCTAGTTTCTTTAGAACCAGCCAATTTACCGGACATAACTTGTAACAATAGTAAACCTGGGACTCTGGTTTCTAACCAAAACAAGAAATGGATATTTCCTTAAATGACAAGATTTTAATTTGGTGAAATGGGGTCACGTAAATATGTTAAAAGACCTACCAAACACATACAAACATTACTTGCTATGACTTCCCCTTTTCTTTGGCCCTTTTTTCTTGGATTCCAAAACTTGGAGACCCTTTTTTTTTGTTTTGACAACAACATAATATCTAAAAGTCTAGCCGGAGCATGTGAATGACCTTGCCAGTGCAACCACCGTAATATCTCTACATCATTGAGAAGTACAAGCTTCACCAATTTTAGAACAAGTGTTTCAACTATAGCTTTCAAGAGGATAGAAAAAAATAGTAAACTTATTAGTATACCACACGACACATCATTAAGGTTTTGAATTATCAAAATAAAATAACAAATGTTAATCACTTTTAAGTCTTTTTGGACTAAAATTTATTTATTTGTTTTTTATAAATTTTGAATCAGTTAAAACCATATGCACTTATCAAATTTATAGTTTAGACTTAGATTATGGAATTCCAACAATAAGTTTGAACTTGTGAAATAATTTTATGTTCTTTAGATGTATAAAGGAAGAGAATGAGATACTCTTTTGTTATCCATTTAAGTTAGGAATGAGCATGCAGTTACAAGTTACAAGCGAAGATAGCGGAAATAAGAAAACTGAGTATGATAATCATCAACAGAACAAAAGAAAGGAATGGAGGGCATGCATACAACCTGATTAGAATCCTGTTTCCATACTAGGGAGCTTAAAGAATAAGGAGTGAGTATGTGATGTTATGTATTCGGTAGGCGTTTAGATGGGGATCTTTGGACGCCAAAAGGTGCCGGACTGAGTGAGGCATGTGCCTTCTCACATCACTCCTTATCACGTGGGGTTACTTTGCCACCACACACAAGTCCCACTGGTGTCTTCTTTTTTGCGCTTCACTTATTTTGTTTTTGCATACAAACTTAATATCTATTTAATTTTCATCAAATCCAATTTAGACATGCAATCAATCTCAGTATAAGCATGATATGCAATAAATATCTTTAACATGGTTAGTCAATAAAAAACTTTTGATTTTTCCTTTTTCTTTAAAAATAGTGGAAGGTAGAACTTTTTGTTCATTTACCTATTGATCCTAAAAGGAGTCTCAACCTAATCACTTCCTCAACCTCAATGGTTTCTTGCATTTACCAACAAAGTTAAACCCTTGGAAGAAGCAAATGTCTAAACCAAGAAGCAGCAGCAGCAGCATGAATTGAAAGTGTCCATACGGTGAGAAGCCTCGGCTTGTAGTACACAAAAATAGGTATATCTTGCTCACATGTTGTACGTTGCTTTGGAGGTAAGCTATAGCCAATAAAAAGGGTGATAGAAAAATGTGTGGCTATGATTTATATATTAACAAAAACATCCAAAGTTTTTATTTTTATGGGCCGGCACACACAAATTGTGATTGTGATTTTTGTTTTTCAAACAAAGTTGAACCAGGAAAGGACAAAGTATTACTCGGTTAATGTTAATTTGCAGGCCCTGATACGGGAATTATGTTTATGACTTGGTATGCATCAGCCGGTTGCCTTTCTCTTTATGCTGTACACCAATTGGTATTTATTTTTCAACACAAAAATAATGTGGATCAGTGCTTAATTCAAAAATGCCCTCACCTTCATTATTTGACACTTCAAATTTCAAAGTTTTTGGTTTTGGTTATAGAGGCTCCATGAAGGGCCCAGATCAGTTAACGGCAACGTCAACAAAACGAATAATACAAGATCAACCCCCCCGATTACAGGCCAACGGTACAAAACCAATCCTTCTACAAGCAAATTCCACCAACTTAAACAAAAAAGATAATTATTTATGCACAGAGAGAGAGAGATTGGTGGAGACGGAGGTGGCGCTATAACGGTCAGATTGGGAGGAAATTGAACTGACGCCGTCAAAAATCTGGCCGTCCTAATCCTATCAGCTTCAATTCAAAAAACATTAACCACCGTAACGGCATTATGCATCCGTCTCTCTCTCTCTCTCTCTCTCTCTGTTTTTCAATTTCTAAATTTAACTTCAACAACACCTGACACAAATACACAAACAAAAACTCTCTCTCTTCCAATATAAAAACGCAAAGCTTCCATTTTTACTTGCTTTCTCTCTCTTCTCTTCTCTGTAAAACCTCTCTGAAATCATCGCACAGATATATATTTTCAACCAGACCTTCACTTTGATACAATTCTTGTAAGTTCTTGTGATAGATTTTCAAGTTTCTTCTGCTCATTTCTCTTGATCCATTTTCACTTACCTGATCTCTCTTTCTCTCGCTGTTTTTACGTGCATTTATACATACACCTCTGTCTGCATCTCTACGCGTGCGCGTGTGTTATTATAACACTTTGAGTCTTTAATGTTTCTGTCTCTATCTCATTTCTTGTGATTAGCGCGTTATTGTGTGACCTGAGCTGAATCCGTGAACTGAACTGGTCTTTTTAAAAGATTCTGGGAACAATGTGTTTATGTAGGATATGGAATTATTTTCAAGATGGTGACTTTTTGTTGTAAAATTAATGGACTTCCTATTTTTGTAGATTTGCGTATGGACTGTTTTTATTTTAATAAATTAGTTTGATTTGTCTTTGTTTCTGTCCAAATTTCATCTGACTGACTGATCTGATACTGAGCTGAGGGTGGTCATTTAGTCCTCATTTCGTTTAGTGTTCATGGTTAATTGGTTGACTAAGTGAGTTTTTGCTTCATCAGCGATTCGCGGAGAAGAGGCTTGAGGTTGTTTTAGAGCTAAGTTAGAGGACAGAGCTGAATGGATTCTTCACAGTCAAGAAGAGGGGGTTTGGTTTCCATATCCCCATCCCAGACTCCACGCTCAAGTGACAAGTCATCCCGAGATCTACGATCAGGGGATTCAAATTCAAGTACCAAAAATGATAAAGATAAGAGTGTCAATGTACAGGTTATTGTGCGTTGCAGGTCAGCTGATTTTTTGTCTTTTAATGGGTTTGAGTTTGATTCCGGATTCAATAACGCCTTCCAGAGTTTCATATTGAATAATTGATTGAGCTTCTGTTCATAGTAGGAAGTCTGAGGTCTTTTTGACTTCTGAGCGATTAACTGCCTACTGCTTTAGACTGGACACATTTTTTTCTTTGGCTGTCTTCATTAATCAGTTTTTTTGTTTACATTCTTTAGGCCTCTGAATGACGATGAGCTCAGAGTACATACTCCAGTGGTGATTTCATGTAATGAGGGTAGAAGGGAAGTTACTGCTGTTCAGAATATAGCTAACAAGCAGATTGATAGAACCTTTCTATTTGACAAGGTCTACCTTACAGCTCAAAATAACACTCACAATATGGATTTATATATTAAGTTTGATCTTGATATTCTACTTGATAGTGATAGACAATTGAGTTGTAGCAGTGGTTTTAACTAATTGGTTTTCTTATAGGTTTTTGGACCAACATCCCAACAAAAGGACTTGTATGGTAGTGCAGTTTCTCCCATAGTATATGAAGTTCTTGAAGGTTACAACTGCACCATCTTTGCCTATGGTCAAACAGGAACGGGGAAGACTTACACTATGGAAGGAGGAGCAAGGAAAAAGGTTATATTTTTGGGGAGATATTTGTTCTCTTAGTTTTCTGCTTTTAGCTGCAACTAAGCTTGTTGTTTTTACTCCCATTGTAGAATGGGGAATTTCCTAGTGACGCAGGTGTCATCCCAAGAGCGGTAAAACAAATTTTTGACATACTGGAAGCTCAGAATGCTGAATATAGCATGAAAGTAACATTTCTGGAGCTATACAATGAGGAAATAACTGATCTTCTGGCTCTAGAAGAAACATCCAAGTTTATAGATGACAAATCTAAAAAACCCATAGCGCTTATGGAAGATGGAAAAGGTGGTGTTTTTGTTAGAGGCTTGGAAGAAGAGATAGTGACTACTGCCAATGAGATTTACAAAATTTTGGAGAAAGGTTCTGCAAAGAGGCGTACAATAGAGACCCCCCTTAACAAGCAAAGCAGTTGTTCTCACTTAATATGTTCCATCACTATTCACATCAAAGAATGTACACCTGAGGGTGAAGAGATGATCAAGTGTGGAAAGTTGAATCTAGTTGACCTTGCTGGTTCGGAGAATATCTCAAGGTCAGGTGCAAGAGAGGTATGGCATAGCAAACACCGAAACTTTTCTGCTGTAAAATGATTTTAATATTATATGATTATAAATAGGTACAATCTTCAGCATTCTGTTTTTGGTCTTCTTACTCGCGTTTTCTGTTAATGTTTCTTGATTCATGGAATGCTTGAATATTTATAAAGTGATAACCATTTTCAGGGCAGAGCAAGGGAAGCAGGAGAGATTAATAAGAGTTTGCTTACACTTGGTCGTGTCATCAATGCTCTGGTTGAACATTCTGGTCATGTACCTTATAGGTAATAGTTGAAAGAAAAGATTAATTTGTTTAGCATTTTTATAGTGTTCTTGAACCCCAAAAGTGATGTAACTGGAAATACATTTTTTAATTCAGGGACAGTAAACTAACAAGGCTGTTGAGGGATTCATTGGGAGGGAAAACAAAGACATGCATAATTGCAACTATATCTCCGTCAGTACATTCCTTAGAAGAAACTCTAAGTACTTTAGATTATGCACACCGTGCCAAGAACATCAAAAACAAGCCAGAGGTAAATATCCTGGTTGCTATTTGATGGCAGATTCTATGTTAACTGTCTACTCATCCAATTTGTAAGTTCTCACAATGCCAAACATATCTTGATCCGGTTAGTTTGATTCTAACTTTGGTTTCTCTGTCAGATCAACCAAAAAATGATGAAATCTGCTATGATTAAGGATCTGTACTCTGAAATTGACCGGCTGAAGCAAGGTATTTTCTGGTTTGTTTATGTGAGAAAAAAAAGAAACAGAGAAAGCATTACTCATTTGATTTACTGTTAATTTTCATGAGTAAATTGTTTGTATTCGATTTTCTTTAATGTTCATCAGAGGTTTATGCTGCAAGAGAGAAAAATGGAATCTACATACCACGAGATAGATACCTTCAAGAAGAAGCTGAAAAGAAGGTTCTCACCTCATGATAATATTCTTCATCTGAGTCCTTAACTGAGTTTTCTGATGATGCGTAACTATGTAGTTCCTTACGCTTTGGTTACCCAGGCAATGGCTGAAAAAATCGAGCGCATGGAACTTGACTCAGATTCCAAGGATAAGGTGTGCTTCATCACGATTGCATTTCCCTACTGTTCTTTCCACTTTACAACTAGTGATCATCAACTAAATATCCTTATCATCCTGAATTGAGCAGCAAGTGATGGAGCTTCAGGAGCAATATGATTCCCAGCTACATTTAACTGAAGAATTAAGTGATAAGCTTGAAAAAACCGAGGTAAGTATGTCAAGTTACAGCTGCTTATACCATTACACCTTTCTGCTCCCCTTTTTTTTGAAATCTGAAGTTATCTTTTCAACCTTAAAAAATTCAGAACAAGCTTGAGGAAACTGAGAATTCATTGTCTGATCTGGAGGAAAAACACAGACAGGCAAATGCAACAATAAAAGAGAAGGAATTTTTAATATATAATCTGCTCAAATCTGGTAAGATGGACTATCTGCACTTAGCTTCCTTTTAGGATTTCTTCTGTATTATGATTTCGATATATCTAATTTTGGACTTTGCTGACAATGTCCAACCTAGTGCCAATGGTACCTTTTGTTTGGTTTATCTTTTATGGCTTTTTTAGCATTAGTCACTGGGCTTGTCCATTTTTCAGAGAAAGCATTGGTGGAGCGTGCATTTGAGCTCCGGGCTGAGTTGGAAAGTGCTGCATCGGATGTGTCTGGATTATTTGCAAAAATAGGTTTGGCTTAGTTTGGAAGACGACACAGTTTCTGAATCATCACAAAATAATTGATCTATAACGTTTCATTTTCAGATCGGAAGAATAAAATTGAAGATGGGAATAAGGTGCTAATTCAGAAATTCCAGTCCCAGTTAACCCAACAGCTTGAAGTTTTGCACAAGACTGTAGCAGCCTCTGTGTCTCAACAAGAGCAACAGTTGAAGGACATGGAAGAAGATATGCAGTCATTTGTATCGACAAAGACTGAGGTAAGATTCAGTGAGATTTTAGCTGGTCTCATCTTTGTTGATATTAATTAGTCTTAGCAAGAACTAAGGCGTTGCATGCGTAAAGGCTGCTGAAGAACTTCGAGGTAGAGTTAGACAGCTGCAAACCATGCACGGATCTGGTATTAGAGCTTTGGATGATTTGGCCAATGATCTTGAGGAAAATTCCCAGTCAACCCTTTCTAATCTAAACTCTGAAGTTTCAAATCATTCACATGCACTTGAGGGTGTAAGTGTCAGATCCACACAACTGAGTTTTGAGCAAGAAACATCCATCCTTTTCATTTTTCTGACGTCAGCTTTACATGATTCAGCTCTTCCAAAGAATAGCTTCCGAGGCTGATGCTTTACTTAACGATCTTCAATATAACCTTCATGTGCAAGAGGAGAAACTAAGTGCATATGCACAGAAACAGCGTGAGGTATGTAATTGTTTGACGAATTTTATCCTTCTTTCACTTGCTGTTTTGGTAAATGATTATGTTTGGATATTGAATGCAGGCACATCATAGAGCTGTGGAAACTGCACGGGCAATTTCTAAAATAACAGTCAATTTCTTCGGTACTCTAGATATGCACGCCTCCAACCTCAACCAAATCATAGAGGAGGCACAAACAGTTAATGATAAAAAGTTAACTGCACTGGAGGAGAAGTTTGAGGTTGTTACATTGCATTAGTCTATGTTATTTTATTTCTTGTTATTTAATATTTTTATGGTACTTGTAGGAATGTGCTGCTAACGAAGAGAGGCAGTTATTGGAAAAGGTGGCAGAGCTGCTCGCAAGTTCAAATGCAAGGAAGAAAAATTTGGTATGTGTATGTGCAAGTCCTCTGTTGAATGGCTGCTGGACCTTTGCCCTTGAAAAAGGTTATCTCAATTTATGACTACTTGCATGCATGCCTCAGGTGCAAATGGCAGTCCATGATCTTCGTGAAAGTGCAAACAGTAGAACCAGCAAAATACAACAAGAGATGTCAACTATGCAGAATTCTACGTCATCAATAAAATCCGAATGGACACTTCACATGCAAAAAACTGAATCCAAGTATCTTCAGGATACTTCTGGAGTCGAGAGTGGAAAGAAAGATATGGAGGAGGTTGTTCATAATTGGTAAGAATATTTTGATCTGTTAAGCCAATGCAAGTACTCTGTTATTCTATTTTACTCTTCTGAATTTGTTCCAATCGCAACATTTCCAGTTTGAATAAGGCAAAACTGGGTGCACAACAGTGGAGGAATGCTCAAGAATCATTGCTAAGCCTAGAGAGAAGTAACGTTGCTTCTGTGAATTCCATTGTCAGGTATGCCATTTTCCATTAGAGTTGATGAATCTTGTGATTCAATAACATTCAACTGATTTTTAATTCTCCGATCAGTGGAGGAATGGAAGCCAACCAAGCCCTGCGTGATCGGTTTTCATCTGCTGTATCAACTGCCATCGAAGATGTTGGTGCAGCGAATAATAATCTCCTCTGCTCAATTGACCGTTAGTATCACTGATTTTGCTCTACATTGGCTGTAGTTAATTATGCCCCATGTTAAGTGACCAGCGAAACCTATGCAGATTCGTTACAACTTGATCATGATGCTTGCGGAAATCTCAATTCAATGCTAGCTCCCTGCTGTGAAGATTTGAGAGAGTTAAGGGGTGGTCACTACCACAAGATTGTAGAAATTACAGATAATGCTGGAAAATGTCTGCTGAATGAATATAAGGTCAGGCATCTAACGAGTGGAAAGATTTTGAACTTCTAATTTCTGAAACAAATACAACAATTCCATACCATAACATTTTAATATGTTCAATCGTGTGTTTGTCTTAGTTGCTGATATTTTTTTGTATCCTTTTACTAAACAGGTGGATGAACCATCTTGTTCAACACCAAGAAAGAGGGGTTTCAATCTTCCAAGCATTGCATCGATTGAAGAGCTGAGAACCCCAGCTTTTGAGGAATTGTTAAAATTGTTTTGGGATGGAAAATCGGTGAAGCTAGCAAATGGAGATATGAAACATCTACTAGCTGCATATGAGGCAGCTCAATCCATGAGAGATTCCAGAGTACCTCTCACTGCTATTAACTAAAGTGAGGTGTGTGTACAGAAAATATGAATTCAAGTTAAAGCTATTACTACCGATTGTTTGGTTAAAGAAAAAGTTGACCTTGGATAGAAAAATATATAGATTCTTTATTTGTTTTGGTTCGTCACAAGAGTTTTGGTGAATGCAGTTGAAAGTTGATGAAATGCTTTAAGTTTTATTTGCATCGGTGGAACTGGAAATTAAAGAACTTTAGGAAGAAAAACTAATCAAAATCTGCCAGCCTTCGTTGGTAGAATCTCCATAGTATGGTTAAGCAAACATATAATATGGAGATTCAAGTTATGTTTTAGAACAAGTGGTTATGTGAAATTAGCCAATGTTCTTCGTTAGAAAGCACAAAGCAAGTATGATGAGAACCCCTCGAAATGAAAAGCAAAATAAAAACATAAATCCCAAGATTACCTTCTAAAAAAACCTATGCCTGCAATTTATGGATATAGTAGGAAGATTTCTTTGTAATAGAAACGAAACAATCAACATAACACAAACTTCTTAAAAGACCAGATTAGAAGAATATGTACAAATTCCATAAAATTAATAACTTTTACATTTTGAATTCATTAGATTAAAAAATTAAAAAAAGAAAGCAAAGACCTTTTGAGATTTTTCCCACTAAATTTCTTAATAAATATGTTTTGAGTTTGTAAACAATCTCCGCTTCATAATATTACACCTCTAAATTAGCATCACCCGCTAATATTGCTTAAGACGTATATTTAAACGAGTCTGAATCTTTAGTCCAATTTTATAATATCGTATTCTGTCCCATGAATCTCAGTCATTTATTTATATGGGTCTTACATGGGTCCTGTATAAATGAACGCGAAACCTGCATAAACAAATGACTGAGATTCATGAAATATAACAAGACACCATAAAATTAAATAGAGGATAATGTCCCCGTTTGACCGCCACATTTTTCTTCGTTAAAACAAAAGAATAAAAATTATTAGATAGCTGCCAACATGACACTCTACTAATGACGAGTTACTCGTCAAGTCAGGTCATAATTTTTGTTTGGTCAACGAAGTGTCATTTTACGTGCTTATGTACACATATCATGTTCTTCAAGTTATTCTTATTTTGGACATATAACTAAAATAACTTCCTTCCGGATCATAACAACCTACCTAAGTTACTCTTGCACCTTCCATTTATTGTTTGCCTCTTCCCAAAAACCAGCTTGACCGTTTCATATGTACTCTTGTACCTCTCTGTCCCACCCAATTGCCATAATAATTAACAAATCGTCTCCATGCATGCATACAAACTCCTCCATTTTGAGTAAGTTATCGCCAGAAGTGCATTTATTCGTATCTTGTCCAGGTCTGATCGATGTCAGTGTCAATGAGCAACAAGGGAGAGTCTTCAAGATGGATCCTGGACAGCGATGAGATTGATCAAATGGTTAACATACCTATAAATGATGATGGACACAAGACTAATTCATGTACACCATCTAGACCAGCCAATGATTCGCCAAACAATATCAGGCATTCCGGTAATCTTGGTATGTCCCTAAGAAGAACTACAAGCAATTTTGGGGCGTCGATCAAGAAAACTACGAGCAATGCATTGAGGAAAAGTGGTGTTCTGGGTCCAGCGTCGGCACATTCCCGGCCGCCAAAAATGGAGAGGACAGCGTCAGCGGCAGCTAGAGGGCTTAACAACCTCCGGTTTCTTGATAGGACGGTGACAGGGAAGGAACAGGACGCATGGAGATCCATCGAAAGGCGATTCGATCAATTTGCAGTTGATGGGAAGCTCCCTCGGGAAAAATTTGGAGTATGCGTCGGTGAATATCTCTCTTTTTTTAACATGTTTCTCGTACTTTGGCAGGCACACATAAGAAAACCAAATGAATCTGAAAAGGGCAAAACTTATATTTCCCTTATAGGAATGGGAGATCAATCAAGAGACTTTGCCGGAGAAATATTTGATGCCATTGCAAGGCGTAGAATGGTGTGCACCATAAATGGGATAACTCGGGATGAATTGAAATTGTTTTGGGAAGATATGACTAGACAAGATTTTGACACTCGGATCCAAATTTTTTTTGACATGTGAGGATCTTTTCTAAAAATTCACTTTCAAACAACTATATACCTGAAGTTCAGCTTACCAAAAGAAAGTTTTGACAATGAAAACTTTTTCAGGTTTGACAAGAATGGAGATGGTAGGCTATCTGAGGATGAAGTGAAGGAGGTGAGTGAGCGTTCCACTTTCTGTATAGATGTACGAGGTAATGAAGTTTCTCATCACATGCTTATTTTTTAATGGCAAAAGGTTATTGTGTTGAGTGCCTCAGCAAACAAGCTCGCAAATCTTAAAGAGAACGCGAAAACATATGCAGCTCTAATCATGGAAGAACTCGACCCCGATCATCATGGATACATAGAGGTTCATAGAAACGAAAAGAACTAAAGATATTCGTCGTAAAATTCAGACTATGTGATCAATTAACTAGTAACTCTAATTCTTTCAACTTCTTATTGGATTGATCAGATGTGGCAGCTAGAAACTCTACTAAGGGGAATGGTGAGCCCTGATGGGTGCCCTAAACTAGAGCACAAAGATGAAAATCTCCTCACAAAAGCCATGATCCCAAGTAGATACAGAACACCTGTTAGCAAATTCTTTTCACTAACTATAGAACTGATTCACGAGAATTGGAGGAGAGTGTGGGTTGTCATTCTCTTGTTAGCCATAAATGTGATTCTTTTCCTTTGGAAATTCAATCAGCACAAGGGCTCGCCTATCTACAAAATCTCAGGAAATTGCCTGTCTGCAGCCAAGGCTACAGCAGAAAATCTCAAGTTTGATATGGCTCTCATTCTTATTCCTGTCTGTCGGAAAACACTTACTATGCTCAGATCATCTTTCCTTAATAATTTCATCCCTTTTGATGACAATATAAACTTCCACAAGATGATTGCATTACTGATAGCGATAGCCACAGCAGTCCACACAATAGCTCATTTGGCTTGTAATTTCCCATTGTTGACTTCATGTCCAAGAGAGAAATTCATGGCCGTTGTTGGACCGCTGTTCAAATACCAACAGCCAACATATTGGTCTCTCCTATCAACTACAGTAGGCATAACTGGGATCCTCTTGATTCTCATTATGACCTACTCATTTACCCTGGCAACACACTATTTCAGGAAGAATGTTGTCAAATTGCCAGGGCCATTTCACCATTTGGCAGGTTTCAATTCTTTTTGGTATGCACATCACTTGTTGATCTTCTCCTACATCCTTCTCTTTTTGCATGGCTACGTCCTCATTTTTGAAAAGCCTTGGTACGAAAAGACAGTGAGTCCAACCTGATCCACCTCCTCCAATAATTTTTCTAAGATTCCCAACGGGTGAGTCTGTTGCTAAATTTCTCCTGCTATTATGCAGACATGGATGTATATAATCGTGCCAGTATTGCTGTATCTCTGCGAGAGACTCTTCTCAAGGTTTCAAAACCAGATTAATCATGGAGTAAGCGTCATTAAGGTGTGAAACTTTTTCTTAAATGTATATCATCAAGTTTCATTCGCGGATAAATAATCTTCCAGTTTCTATCGCTCTTTTGGACATTGCAGGCAGTGGTATACTCGGGGAACGTTCTTGCATTATACATGAGTAAACCTCCTGGCTTCAAGTACCAAAGTGGAATGTACATTTTTGTCAAGTGCCCGGATTTATCACAATTCGAATGGTGATTGATAAGATATAATCTCTTATTAACTACGAAATCATCATATTTCCATGTTTAACCACTACAGTTCTCCTTTGGTACAGGCATCCCTTTTCAATTACTTCTGCGCCTGGGGACGATTACTTGAGCGTCCACATACGAACATTAGGAGATTGGACGACTGCACTCAGAAAGAAATTCGAAAAGGTTGCATATGAACATTATCTTACAATGTCAAGACACAAGCTTTCATGTTATTTCATTTGTATATCATGACAGGGAATTTGTCACGCTGTTAAAGCAATTACATTCCAATCTCTAAGACAGTAGTTGACATAGTGAGATATTTATGTTCCCTGAATATGTTTCAGCTCCTGCCCTCATAGCTCATCCACTTAATTCTCATGTTGTTCATGTCCTGAACTGATAAAACTTTTTTTTCTTTTGGTCTTTATATTTTCCAGGTATGCGAACCTCCAGCTGCAAAACAAAAACCAGGAAGCCTGATGAGAATGCAGACTAAAGCACTATCGGATTCCAACTATGAAGAAGTACAAGCAACGTGAGTAGGGTGGTTGTATAACTGCTCAAATTCTTCAGAACACGTGAGATCTGTATATAACATCTCATTTTTTTTATTACAACAGATTTCCAAGGATCCTTATCAAGGGACCATTTGGAGCTCCTGCTCAGAATTACAAGAAGTATGACATTCTCTTGCTAGTAGGTCTAGGAATTGGCGCAACCCCATTTATTAGCATCATAAAGGATCTTCTCTATCACATCAAGCTACACGACCCAAAACCGGTGAGTTTAATACTACTTAACCAAATTTAATTTCCTTAACGGAATATCTTCAAATTATCAAGAAACATTATTTTCCTAACAATAATTGCATACATAGGACCAAGCGTCATCTGCAAGAAAATATCCTGAAAGAGCCTATTTTTACTGGGTCACAAGGGAACAAGGTTCTTTTGAATGGTTTAAAGGTGTCATGAATGACATAGCAGAATATGACCGCACTGTATGTTTTTCATTCTCCATGTACGACAATTTTGCTTCTTTCTTTTCCTTTCCGCCACTGATTAGAGTAACACTTTTGCCTTTCAATGACGCAGAACATGATTGAAATGCACAACTACTTGACTAGTGTATACGAAGAAGGAGATGCAAGGTCTGCACTTATTGCTATGGTGCAGAGACTACAGCATGCCAAGAATGGGGTTGACATTGTCTCCCAAAGCCGGGTACAAAAAAAGTTGGATTTACTGATCAGGAGATTATAGATGTCCTTTTAAATTGTTATCCTAACATAGTTTGATTACATGTGACAGATAAGAACGCACTTTGCTAGACCAAATTGGAGAAAGGTGTTATCTGAAATGGCAAACACATATCCGTCTACTAGGATAGGTAAGTCGAATTGAAATATCGCAAGATATCATATAATAACCTAGAGGCCTTAAATTCAAATGCTCATTTATCATAAAGTACAGAGAAGTGGTATTCACTGTCAACTCGAAATTGGCTTGACATGTCCCTTCTAAAATAGGGAGTTATTCCGCCGCCATGAACCATGAGAAGCTTGTGCTCATTGATTGGCAGTTTTTTTTTCCCCTTCTGTTTTGCAGGTGTCTTCTTCTGTGGAAGTGTTGTTCTCGCCAAAACATTGAAGCAACTTTGTCAGGAGTTTAGCTTGAATTCGACAACCCGCTTCCAGTTCCACAAGGAAAATTTCTAAACAGCGAAGTACATTTGATGTCTTAAAATCTTATATAGAATTTTATTGAGAGCGGCTGTTCAGCCCACAACAAAGGAAAAATGTGTGTATAGTATATGCATCACAAGATTCATGACATTAAGTTTTAGGATTTATCTAGATTAGATTTTTGTGAGAAAATATGTTAGATGTTACAATTAGTCGAGCTTAACAATAAGTCAAGAGAAATTTTGTACCTTGAGAGTTCATTATCTCATCTCCTTTTATTACATAATGTACAAGAAATTATTCTTTGAAAATTTATATTATGACTGTAAAATTTTAAATATGATATTTTGGATTAGATAATTAAATTTAATTTCTTGTAAACTAACCTTTTACATAAATAATTAACTCAAAATATCTCGTTGAAATGCAATATTACAAGAGACAAATTCAACAGCTACAACTTTATCTTTGCCTAAGACCAAAAACATAGACATCTTTAAGTCTAGAAAGGTACAATCATTCTTGACAGGTTCTACAATACTATAGTAATTTGTAAGGTAAGGTGATAAGCTTGCTATTTAGAGAAATAACAGAAGAAGGAAGAGAAGGCTAATTTCTATAATTTTCTTTTCATTTCGTGCCTTTCCCATCCCTTACAAGTTCTAATATATTCCCATTCTCGTCCTATTAGCTGTACGCAGTTGTACAAATCGTTATTTTATTCTCTCACTATAACTACCCCTCACTCATTCACATGCTTCTACATTTATTCCTTAAGCTTGGTTGGTACGTGCCATACTCTCGTACTACGCCTTAAAGGAACCAAGCCATCTTCAGTGATTTCCTCCTCCTTGTTGTATCCTTCTATTGGATCTGCACTTGCATTGGTGTCTGCTTGCTTGTTGGACTCCTCTTGCTCATCTGGAATCGTATCATCACTCCCTTCCTCGAAATGGACCTTGCCCTCAAGGTCTAAGTTAGGATAGTCTTTAGTGAACTGGATCAAATCCTCTCAGGTGGAGGATTCTGGCTGCAACCCTTCCCATTGTACTAGTATCTGTTTTGTCTTTTGACCATTGGGAAGCATTTGAATTCCTCTAGTTGAGATACCCAAGAGCACGCATTTTCAACATTCTGGTGAAACTGTAAGTAGAATTTTTAAAGAAGTTTTGACTGTTATAGATGGATTTTCAAGGGATATACTTGTACCAAAAGATTCCAAATTCAAGGACATTCCACCACAAATTGCTAATGATGTTACATATATGCCACATTTTAAGGTAACTGAATATGTTCTTCCTCCTCCTTCATTATATTTTTCCATTAAAAATGTTGTTTTATCATCTTATGATTATTATTTTATATTAGGATTGCATTGGAGTTATTGATGGTACACATATAGCGGTAGTTATTGTAGAGGAGGATCAAATGAGATTTAGAGGAAATGAATAACAACAACAAATGTATTGGCAGCATGTGACTTTAACTTACTATTCACATGTATCTTGGCAGGTTGGAAGGGATCAACGCACGATTCTCGTATTTTCCTTAATACAATTAGTAATCCAAGACTTAAATTTCCAAAACCACTTATAGGTAATTTTAAGATTTGTAGGATTTGTTATTAACGATTTAGACTTTTTATCATATCATTTATAATAATTATATTGCTTCTATATGAAAATTCAGGTAAATAGTACTTGGTTGATAAAAGTTATCCGGAAATAGAAAGATATTTGACAACTTACCCAAAGACAAGATATCTTCAATCAAAGTTTCGTGGTGCAAATCCAAGAGGATCTCGAGAAGTTTTTAACCGAGCTTACTCATCATTAAGAAGTTGTATTGAGAGGGCTTTTGGTATTCTTAAGACTCGATAGAAGATATTGGAGAAAATGCCTAAGTATTCATTAATGAATTAAAATAGAATAATTTGTGCAGCTTTTATGATGCATAACTATATTAGAAGAAGTACAATTAATGACCCGACTTTTAGCATCATCGATCAAGATCTTAAATTTATACCTCCAGATTTATTTTAAGATATTGAAGTTAACTCTACACAAGAAGACATTGAAGAACAAAGAACTTAGGAGATGACAACTATTCGTAATAATATTGCTTTTAGTTTAATGGTAGTTAGACGTCATTCTTGAATTCTTATAAACCTTTGCTTTAAATGACGATGTTCATTTCTTTTGCTCTATTTGAATTGTGTTGTTAAACTTCATTTGTATTGTTATATTTTATGTTTGGATGTATCATCATCATCATGATTATTATTATTATTGTTGTTGTTATTATTGTTGTTATTATTATTATTCTTATTGTTGTTGTTGTTGTTGTTGTTATTATTATTATTATTATTATTATTATATGTTATATGTTTTTATTAGAGTTATAAACTTAATTTTTTTAGAATTTAATATATAAAATCTAAATTTTTATAAGAATGTTCAACAAATTACTAAGATATATAATATTCACACCCTTATAATTTTTTTAAGTCATGTTCTCATAAGTCATTTTACATGTAAATAGCTAATACTAAACAACTAATTTTTTCAAACATCCAATGACAAACAACTAATGTAATCAGTTAGTCAAATTAACTGATATAATCAATTATTAACTAATAACTAATAAAATTAGCTAACAGCTAATACAATAAGCTGATTGATAAATACGGTTTTAATAACTGTAGTAAAAATTAGCTTACAATACAGAAGGTCTCATCTGCGCTTTCTGTTTCCAAGTTGTAATCTTAATTCAATGTTTGAGAAAAAACGATGAATTTCCCACGCAGTTTCTCCAAGTTGATCAATGCGAATGCGACAGAAACCTTAAAGAATTGCAAGCGCGTGGTTCACCTAGATCGGTTAGGCCGGTCCTCTTCAACAACACCTGCAAGTGTTTGACCACACTGACAAGCTTACTGATACTTCCTAAATGGACCCCTCAGTAGCTGGGCCCACCTGGACACACGTTGTTAGCTTAAAATGTCAGAGACTTGGCAGACATTCATATTTCCAACATATCGTTTTGTGTTGCTTCACTTTCCTAAAAACCTGCCGGAAACAGCTCCCACAATCGCCAAACCGTCGCTATGACGGTGACGGCAGCTCCAATAAAGCACGACCACGTACCATGCGAGCTGGCGGAGGTAGCCACCGCCACAGGATCCTGCCCATTTGCCGACTTCTGGCTGCAAGCAATAACCACCATGCTAACTTCACAATCACTAGTTGACATTAATAAACAATCAAACCAAAAACAAAAACAACTTCTTGAGACATGTGACCACGTTAATGAAATAGAAAACTTGGACGCACCTCCCCCACATCTTACACTCTACCGACCATTTAAGGTCAGATTGCTAAGAAAACTGCAAAAACATTATGAAATAGAGCAAATCTCTGTATCGAAGAACCGAATTAAAGGGTAGGCAAAAAACTATCTAAAATTGGCTAAGTAACGACATGAACAAAAGACAACCGTGAAAAGCCTTTCACCGCCTGCAAGGACATGCGTACCCTTTCTGAGGAGGCAAAGACTCTGACAAGATGCGGAACCAATCTTGAATATATCTATTGTTAATTGACATGTTACCTTGTGGTCCGAGATGGGCAGAAAGTGATGAGGTAATCAGCGCCGGCACAAGTGAAAGTGCTGGTCCCATCATCGTACGCGTAGCTATAAGCTTTCGGGCAAGCGTTTTTGAAGAAAGCGGAGTAATTGCTAGGCCTGCAAGTATCTGGCGTCGAGTATGCTCCACTACAGCAATATTGCGGATCTCCGAAAGCTTCGCAGGCGCTTTTACAAGCCACGTCCTGACCGTCTCCGACATCCACCACCTTGAGCTCCGATGGGCATGCACTATTCAAGTCGACGATACAACCTGTGATCGTACAGTTCCCTCCGTAGCCACCTTGTGGAGTGATTAGCATTGGGAGGTTGTAGCCATCCACGACACTGATGTCGTAAAAGTCGAGGCCGTCTGCGCCATTTAGGGTGAACTCTGAAAGCGTCGCCGGAGGGACAGCGCCGCCACCGGAACATTCCAGAGTGGAGGAGCCGCAGTCACCGGTGACGCAACTGAATTTTCCGGTGGTTGAATCTTGAGTGCAGAGTGTCCGACCCCATAAGCGACCAGACCAGGAAGTTGGCACAGAAAATGCATTGGACTCACCTGGACGGAGAGCGAAACCAGTGGTCGGAAGTTGTGATGTTCCAGCGTTGGAAAGAATTCCCGGCCACACAGGATAACTACATTTGTTTACAATAGTAAACATCGCCGAGTGCGCCCCTGGAAGATTTGAAATTAAAATTAAAATCATAACCAAAGAATGGTAAAAAAAAAAAAAAAAAGATCATAAATCAAAGGTGCATACCTGATAACAGGAGAAGAAAACTGAGGAAGAACACGGAAATGAAAATTTGAGCAAGAGACATTGACTAAGATGAATGGGAAGGCTGAGACCTTGGTGACAAGGGAGCAACTTCTCTCTGTCTTCAAGGATTCTGTATATTGAAGTTGGTTATGGAAAGTGTCTCTCGCTAGCAGAAAGCAAGGAGTACAGCGCTTTTATAGTATACCATGACAAGGCCTTTAGAGGGTCGGTTCACGGCCAAATTATAATAAGTAATGTAAACTTTATTAAGTAATCACGATTAAACATGAAAAAATTAAAAATGAAGATAATATGGAATACTTAATTTTGGTTTCAACTCTGATTTCGATGCTTATTCGGAACTTCAAACGATCACGAATCTCCCATGACCTTGACGGAAAGTATTTCCCGATACAAGGTTTAAGTCTTTTTACAGTTTTCTCAATACGTAAGTTTTCTTAGTGGATTAAAGATTCCTTATGCTCTTGATTGATATGAGCAACTGCAGGAGACTTTAACCTTTATATAGCTTTCATATCGGCCTTGTGATGGGAAAATCCGATATGAGTTTTGTCCACACTAATTGGGATCTATTTTTACCTTAACTTCGATCCATTAATTTAGATCATTTATTGGACTACTTTATTATCTTTATCTGGATCAAATTACGTAACTTAATCGATAATTTATTTAAAAACTAAAAAATGCAATTAATAGTTGTCCAACTTTATGGAAAATGACAAAATTGTCCAACATTCTTCCCTTTAGACAATTATTAATTGCATTTTGACTCTAGTTTAAAAACGGTTTAAAAATTCGGTTAAGTCACGCTACTGAATTATTCGACAAATTTTTTAAAAAAAAAACATTTGATCCAAAGATAATAAAAGCCCATCATTCTATCCTGTAAGGCTTTCGATACTGAAAAATATCAAATGCATGTGTCATGTGTGACACAGATCCAATACAATCACGTAATACCTAATACCTCACTAACATGAATAGTAAAATAGAGTGTGGCAAATTAAGATGATATCTTTATGATCTAAATTATATCATCTTCGTTTGTAGGTCTTGATTTTTCCAACTTTATGCTAAACTGCATTAGAAAAATCATGTTTTCTCTCATCGAATACTAAACAGCATTAAAGAAAACTTGTTTCCTCCCACCAAATGCTAAACTGCATTAGAAAAAACTTTTATGTTCTCCAACTGAATACTAAACTATATTAGAGAACCTTTATGGGATTAAAAACTTATATCCCCCTATGTCATGTCAAATTCATGGATACCCACACTAGAATTGTATGCGTCTAAATGACATACGCACAAGATCAATCTGTATATATGCCTAATGACCTTTAAATGCTTAAGATCGACACAAATCTTAAGACTTGTATACATATTATGGCAATGTATTATAACACATATTATTGAGGATAAACGACGATCATCTCTATTGATGAACCATCATACTGTCATAATATATCAAAATGTACAAATGTATATGAAGCAAACATAACAATCCTCTAACTTATAGTGTCTAAAGACGTCAAAACACCCATACTATATACTTGTGTCACAAACACAAGTGGATGAAGTCCTTTAGTTAAAGGATTGACTTACAATTGCTCAGTCTTTAAATGCCCCAAACCCTAATGTCACCTTTTTTTATCAACACCTTTATGACCAAATAATTGATTTTTAAATGCTAAGATCCTGTGATATTCTTTGTTGTTGTTAAACAACACGACAAGAAGATTTACGCAGTACAACCCAATGGATCTAGCCACTGAATCAACCACGGACAACTCAGAAATTAAGTTTCTGAGCTAAACCATCTGTGAAGCAACCCCATAGCATGCATAGTCGAAAAAGTTACTTATGCCTATTTGAAACACTTCTACGACATTGTAACATCTGCAAACTTGAACTATAACCTTAAGTAAACTTTTGATCATCCGGACACATAGCTAAAATCTAAATTTCAATTTCTTATGAGGTTTAGTCTGTTGACTTTTCTATATGTCAACATACAATCCTTGATTCCCTTTAGTATCTCAGCACTCGCTAGACTGCATTCCAATAGTCTACAACTAGATTAATCAGATATTGACAAAACAGTCTAACAATGAATGCAATGTCCTACCTCGTACATAGTAAAGCATACATCAGGCTATCAACCATACTAGATTACGGAACATTCTTTATATCCTCTCTCTTTACTTTATTCTTTGGATACTATACCAAAGATTATCCCTTACTATGAGAAACAGGTGCTACAACAGGTTTACTATTAACCGTATTAATCCTTTATAACACATACTCAATGTATGCATTCTATGAGAGGTCTGATGAGTGTTGAGATCTATCCCGATGAATCTAAATATCCAGGACAGAAGATGCTATACCAAGGTCCTTCATGTCAAAGTTCTTGAACAAAAGTTACTCAACCTTATACAACATGGTCGAGTAATTTGATGTGAGCAATATATCATCCACATGCAGTAATAAGAAGATAACTTTGCTCCCTTTGACCTCATAGTACAAGCATCTTTTTAATTTTATTTTCCATGAAGCCGAAAGAGGACATAACCTCATTAATTGTAAGGTATTACTATTAGGAAGGTTTGATGTAAACCATATATTGATCTGCATAACGTGCAAACCATGTCAGTTCCATCTGGATTCTGAAATCCTTCAGGTTATACCATATAGACCAATTCACAAAGGTCTTTATTCAGGAAAGCAGTTTTGACGGCCATCTGATGTAACTATATATCATCATTAGCTACAATTGCCTTAATCACTCAAAATGTATCCTACGAGGATACAAGAGAAAAGGTAACATAAAGTTAACCTTTCTCTTTAAGTGAACCATTAGACAACTGAACGAGCCCATAAACTGCTGAACTTTATCCTATAATCCTTTAGGTCTTAAAACTTCATTTACAACTGACGAGTTTGCAGTCTGCTACAAATCAACTAGCTCCCAGACCTTACCATACTCAATGGCTTGCATCTCGTCATTCATTGCATCTCACCATGCATCTGTATTGGGTCCAGAAACAACTTTTGTAAAAAAAATGGATCCATAATATGTCTAATAGTATAGTCCTGTATACCTAATAGACTATGTAATCAGATGGGATAGCAGGTCGTCTCACTCTAGTGGATTTACTTAACTGTATTAGATCTTG
>JAOSBK010000205.1:9574311-9585236 GCA_027568895.1 Erythroxylum shatona | reverse complement strand
TGTAATAACTGAAAATGCTTCCTTTTACCGTGGGCTCAAGTTGTCTACTGTTTTCCGCGTGAATGAATGTTTTAATAAAAAAAAATATTTATACTAAATTCCGTCTGACTGACTGATGTAGTACGTCACCCTCGCGGAGTACGGACTCGGATATTACCAACGATGTCGGGTTCGGGTCACGCGGGAGTGGGGTGTTACAATTTCAAATCAAATTTGATCTCATCTTCACTTGTTAATTACCTTCTAAAAAAATAAATATTAGTTTTACCAATTAAACATTAAAATTAACTAAGAATAAAAGAAATTAATCTAATTAATTAATATGATCTGATCATCTCTTATCAGTTATCACACGGCTCTTTTGAAATCTAGCCATAATAATAGCAGTTATTGGATACCTGCATACCGATACATTTCAAGTACCCAGCTAATGTATGTTCTTTACGTATGTAGAAATAGAACCACGTTATATTAATTTAATAAATAAGTATTTCGACTGTTACCTTCTGTCTCGCCGAAGTAGAAAGACATCAAGTAATAGCATGTTTTTATTCAAGAAGATGTTATAGCTAACCAACAATTTAACATTACTCAACAGCAATTTTCTTTGTGTACAGCGTAGGCTACTTGAAATGCCTCTTATCACCATCAGATCACATACATGTTTTTGTGTCTTGGAATTATTTCATCTACATAATCACCATCGCAGAATGCAACCCATGTAGCTGCTACATTTAAAAATAATTTCTCTGGGACGGATTTTGTGTTTCTTGTTCCGTATAACTAAGATGTGCTTTCAATATCGGCATTTGACTTGTCCGAAAGGTCCAAGACAAGCGAAAAAAGCTGGGTACTATATGACTGTAGCTGTCCTATGTACTGGTGGAAATTTTGACAGCTTTAGTTTATGCGTAATGACAAACTAAACAATGAAAATGTACACAAAACCAAAACAGTTTTGAAACCCAATGCAGGTATAAATATGGAAAATGAACATTATTATATATTAAACAGACGAGGCAGCAGATGAAAGAAGATAAGTTGAAAGGACCAGTAATATACTGACCAGACAATTCAGATCTTTCTCGCTCATGTAGAGCCCTACCTACGTTCGACATCTATACTGATCGTAGCAGAAACCAAGGCAAATATCTCGCACTACATTAAGTCAAATCCAGATTTTCAAACTACCTCTATTAGCAAGGCAACAAAGGATTACATTGTTGGATGTATATTAGTTGGTGGGTGTCTGAAAAGATAGATGCTTGGATGATGAGTTTTGGATTCTTCTTTGAGATTAGTGGCTGTGAGTGGGAAGAGTTCAAGGGTTCTCAGTGGTCTGGTACAGCAATGGGAGGTTGGACCAATGTCCACCGTCGACATCATCCGATCATGGCCGCACGTTATCCTCATGGAACTCTCCGTCTGGACCCTCGATGGCATCTCAACCTTCCAATTGTTGTATTTCATCAGTTCTGGTGGTGCACATTCAAGTCCTCCCTGCTCCAAAAAACAGTTCGAGAAACAGTCAATTACTAGTACTGAAGCTCATTCAGCGTTTTGAAAAGACAATTAATAAACAAAGTTTGTCTGAAACAAGAAGAGACTAAATCTAACTTCCAGTGAACCAACAGAACGAATACGATTTGCCTAAAGACACAAAATAACTATCAACATTTACTTTCAGGCTATACCACGAATAGAAGCCCTAGCTATAACTTCATTCCTGTCTTGGTTAATCCTAGTTAGTGACATGATTTTGTCAGTGCTAAGTGATAACTCATAGCCAGAATTTAAAAGTTGAAACTCAACGACTAACCAGAGGTGTAAACAGATCTCTGACGTCGATGCAGAAGTTTTTGTTCATAATTAGCTTACTGTACATTTGTTATACAGTATAAGACCCCAGCTTAAATAAGTAAGTTCATTCATAAGAAAAATAACTTATAAAAGTTCATTCATAAGAAAAATAACTTATAACCTTGTTTGGAGAATTGTGTACTAATTGAAATAGAATATTGTTGGTTTTCGTCAGGAAAGTGTCACATTGTATTGTACATTACCAAAATCTTTGCACTCAAAAGGTGGAATCGCCCACCCTTATCTGCGTGTATGCGTCTTAGAAATGGTGATTAATTAACTAGGTATGTAAAACTCTGGTGACTAATTCTGTCCCTGAAGCAAGGTACATAAATAGGTTTCTCAAAGCAGGTAGCTAGGAACAACTAAGAACGCCAAGAAGCAAGAATTTGATAATGTTACCTGATGAGGATGAAAACCAGTTGAGGTATGATACGGGAGTTGATGGATATCTGAAAGTGGTGTGGGAAGATAAAGATAGTTAAGGAGATGATAGTTTGAGGGCCTGTACTGTGGCTGTTCAAGGTGGCGAAGATGATGGTAATTCAGTTGCTGCTGCTGGAGTTGTTTAATGAGTTTCCTTCTAAGCTTCTGTCTATCCCTGGCCTTGTGGTTTTGAAACCAATAGAACACATTCTTGCCTTGAATCTTTCCATACAAAGAGAGGTGGGCAGTGATCCTCTGAATCTGGGATGCATGAGGTGTTCTAATCCCGCTTCTAAACAACTCCTCCAAGATCATAAGCTGCTCAGGTGTTGGGCACCACCTAGAAGAAGTTGAAGCAGACATGATGTATGACAATAATCTCCCTTCGGTTATTAAAGTCTCTTTTTTAATGGTTCTTATCTGTTATGAGAATGGAATAAGCTGTAAAGAGGAAATATAAATGGTGGGAAAGGGAAAAGGAAACAGTGGAATAGAGGAATAGAGAGACAGAGCAGAGAGGCAGAGACAAAAGGAATGGAGAGGGATAGTGTGAGAAAGAGTGAACAATGAAGAATATGAAGAAGAGAGGTTAAAAGTGAGAAAAAGTACCAAAAATTGCAGATGGGTAATGCTGATGTTTCCCTGAAGTGGGGCACTCAAAGTGTAGTTTTGTATCCATGCACAGAGTAAGAGAGGGATAAGGAATCTAGTGGAATGTGAGTAGTAAGTAGTTGTAGTGAATGAGATGAAACTGAGTGGAAATGGAGAGGGAAGGGGTTGAGTGAATGATTATGTCATCATCATCATCATCATCCTATTATTATTTTACTTTCTGCACAGAATGTATTGGATACACCAAAATGAATTTGGATTTTGGATTCAAACACAGAAGTTGTCACGTATCTTTCTCTGTCAAACTTCAATGATCCATAGTTGAGCCAACTTGCTGTCCAAGCGAGTGATGAATACGCCCCGCCATCAATGAGACTTTATTTGCCTGACAGGTTTCAACTTAAGGACCGCTAACTCTTTATATCTTGTAAGCTTTCATGTCTTCCATTGCGCTCAACTAAACTGGAATTAATTTTCGTTGTAAACAAGAATTAAATCCATGGGAGATTAATTTCAATGCATGAAAATGAAACTAGTAAAAACGCTTAAAAGGGTAATCAAATCGCCACTATAAAACTATTTTGATACCCTTTTCATAAAATTGCAAAAGTAGTTCGATTCTACATATAGCAGCTAACGTTTTTGGATCGTAAGAGCTTTCACTATTTTGTTGCTTCGAAGATACACATGCAACTGTATAACCAAATCATCATTTAGAGTCACCTATAAATTAATTTGGCATACCAATCACATTGCATATACGTCTAAACGACTATGACTGTCACTCGAGGGGCTTCATCTGGAGGAACAATTAATAACGAACCTGGAGAAAGACTGAATTCGTATAGGGTGTTATTAACATAAGATTACGAGGGTGAAACTTTTAGCGAGTGCCTGGTACTGTGTCTTGGCAAACAAATGTTATAATCTTTATCCCTGTACACATTACGGCCCTTGTATAAAACTATCAAAACTATTAAGATATATATTATTATATCTTATTAATTACTTAATTTTGGTCATTATTTAATAATTGGATTTAGTTGAATTTATGTGAGATTCTTTCAAAATAAGGTTGATTGAAATTAAAATCTTAATCAAGATGAGATTCAATATATATCTTATTTTAGGATAATGGTTATCTAATTATTTTTATCTGTAATATGGCTAAGACTTTCATGTGTTATAAGCTGAAATGTTGTCGATTTTTAGGTTAAAAAACGACAAGTTATATGAGACAACAGCAGCTGGAATTTAAATTAAATTTTGATGATATCTAGCAGCTGACTGATTCAAGATATTAACTTATCTATTGCTGATTGTTTTAGGTGTGAAGACTATTTTGTGTAGTGGGGTACAAATGTTGGATGGGTCCTTAGTGAATCATGCAACACATGTTGATGGGTGTATGTGCGTAGCTTTGACTTCCCTATGATGTTATGTGCGTGACTTCAATTACATTTTATTGTGAATTGATTTTGGTTCTTATTGCAGTCGTGAGTCTCTTTTCGGTCTAGTTCAGTTGGCATGCTTGTGGGTTGAAGGATATTGTGTAGGAGTTGCAGATTGAGTGTATTGTATGTATCTCACCTTATCCGCGTGACTCTTTCCTTGCGTTGATTTTGTTTGGTTGTAGGTGGTGTGTGAGGTGAGGCTATGGGTCTTTTGATTTGGTGATTAAAAGGAGATTGAAGGACTGATTCGATTATTTATCAAGTTAGTATAATTCCATCTTCAGCAACAACGTTTGCTGACTGATTTCTTTGTGGCTACAACATCTTATAGTGGTTTATTTGTGTGGGCTATCATATTTGGTGTCTTCATGCTACAACTGCGAATTAATACTACTTTTGTGAATCAACCCATAGTTTATGGGGGAAAACTTTTAGACCTATTTCAGTGAAGTTGAACCTATAGGGGAGTTATTTTTTGGTTACTTCTCAAGTGTTCTCAATTATGTTGAATTTTGTTTAACCACGTAAGTTATTTATTTAGAGTTCTTTTGTTATAAGATTATTGAGAAAAATTCTTTATTGAAGTTAATACGAGGCGGTCGTACTATTGAGTGTGACATTCTTTCACGAGTAGTAAAAACAAGGGATAGTGTCAAAGATTAAGTTAGGTAAAGGCCTCGCAGATATAGACAAGGTATGCCAAAAATGCATTAACAAATATCAGTGTTGATTTATATGTGTTCGGGTTTTTTTTGTTTTTGATTATACTAGAAACGACTGCATCAAAATCTGAAAGTTTATGACACTACTACACCCTATGGTTTTTTCAATTGGTGTCAGAACAAGGTTATCGAATCAGAACTTGGTACAACAAGTTAGCATAGATCCTTGTTTCGCAATTTTGACTATAAGAAAAGGGGTATCAATCAGCAGGCCACTGTTATTAAATGGTTCAAATTATTCTACGTGAAATCACGAATGAGAGTATTCATTCAGGCACAAAGAACAAGAGCATGAAGCTCGGTTTTAAATGGCTGGACACATCCAGTGACAACTAATGAAAAAGGAGATGCAGTGCTTAAAGATGCATTTGAGTGGATAAGGGCTAAAGAAGAGAGAGCATTTAGAAATTCTCAAACCATGCACGCCATCTTTAATGCCATTGATGAAGGTTGCTTTTTAATGATATCAACTTGTGAATCGGTGAAAGAAGCGTGGTACACTTTGCAGAATATACATAAAGGATCAAAATATGTGATTGCCTTAAAATTTCAGATGTTGGCTGTGAGATTTGATTGGAGACTTCTATGAGAGACTACGTGACATAGCAGATCAAGCACATCAACTTGAGAAGAAGTAGCAAATCAAGCACATCAGCTCGAGAAGAAGTAATCTAACTTGAAACTGGTTAAGAAGACATTGAGATCGTTGCCTCTAAGGTTCACACTAAAAATTGCAGCCATCGAAGAAGCCCATGATATTACTGAATTGTCTTTGGATAAGGTAATTGAGATTCTTATCAACTTTGAGATGAATTTGTTGAGGGATAATTGAGAGAAGAACCAAGGATTCACATTGCAAACTGAGATTGGTCAAGTCATGAATGATTTAGGAGATAAATCTGATGAGAATGAGGATATGGAGTTATTTACAAGAAATTTCAGTAAGTGGTTAAAGAAAGTGAAGAAGGATAGATCTTATTTTAGGTAAAAAGGAGGACACTTATCCACTAGTAATTTCAAACAACAAGGAAAAATGCAAAAGGTTGAAAGAAAATTGAAGAAAATTCAATGTCATGAGTATCGAGGCTTTAGACATGTGCAAGTGGAATGTGCTAACATCTTGAAAAAGAGAAAAGAGAAGTCTTATATAAGCATATAGAGTAAGAATGAATTTGGAAATGAGGATGGTAATGAAGAAGAAGCTATGAATAATGCTGCATTAGTTACTTTATATAACAAAAGTCCAGTTACTTGCTTTACATCAACTAAGAAGGAAGTAACCGATGACGAAAATATGAGTAAATTAGAAAATTTCGGGAAAAACTTAGATGAATCAGCTCAAAGCTCAATATCAGATTATGAAAGTAATGACAATGCTTTAGATGATAAAAGGGAAGATATTTATGAAGCTTATGAGTTAATGTATGCTAAATGAGTCCAAACATGTAAGAAAAATGAGAAGTTGAAGGAGGAAAACTTTACCATGAAGAACACCATTCAAGATCTTGAGAAGAAGTTGTTATCTACAATAGATGAGCTTAATGAAATAAAGTTGAAGCTAGTTAGCATGGAAAAGGGAATAAGAATGTTAAATAGAGGTATTGAAAAGCTTAAAAAGTTATTGAAAATTGGTAAGACTAAAGGAGACCTTAAAGACATTGGCTATAGAGGTGAATGTTCCAAGTCGAATGACGAGAAAATTGGTGCAATCGGATATATCCAAGGAGAAATATTAAAGAAAAATTGGAGGTTCATACCTGTATGTCACTTTTATGGAGTAATTAGGTACATAAGACCGAAATGTTATAAGTTGTTACAAATAATGTTTCAAAGGGGTCAAAACCAAAATTTTAGGCACTCTCCATTAAATTCCTAGTAGCAACCTATGTTACCGAAACACTCTTGGGTTAGAAAGGGTCAAGTACAAGTACAAAGACGTAGTGAAGGAAAAATGAGAAATTGTCCAGATTCACAATTAGTTAATATTTTTGAAGAAACTGTTCAGACTGAAGATAAGTCAGTCACTTTAGATGAAGAAATCAACCAGGTAATTGATGACCAAGATAATGTGAAGAGGAATAAACCCAGGTTTGAATTTCTTCGAGGGGCACAGGAACCGTGTGCTTTACAGTTTTGAAGTATAGTTTGATGTTATTTATTAAAAACAAAAAAAGAAAAAAGAGGTCGAAGGAGTTATCATTTAGGCTTTTTGAGTTTTTATTTATGAATTTTCTAAGGTTCAGTTGATTGATGTGTACATGAGGCTATACTTGCTGATGGAGTTTATAAATTTGATAAGTCTTATGAAGATGGAATTAAAATCAACAATGACATGTTGGCATATGTATTAATTGGTAATAAATTGTCATCTTGGCTTCTACTATTACACTACGTGCTTATTATTCTTTCGTTGCACTATTACTAATTTTTATGCTTCTTTATTCACTGAGATTTAAAATGAATGCATTCTTCATTTTGGTATTGTTTTGTCCCAAAGGGTAGACCTCAACTTGTTTTTTGTGACTATTTAATTTAGGGGAAGATTTTAAGGTATCTTCGTGAATATTAGTTTTACTTTTTGGCATCTTTTTGTCCAAGGAGGGAAAATTTTGGATGATTGGATAATTATTTATTATTGATTCTTTAAAGGTTCTTTGGAGCTTGATGTTTAATTAAGGGGGAGTTCTTGGTTTGTGCATTCGATGTTTACATGTCCAATTATCTTCTTTAGGGGGAGTTTTTTTGGTTGATAGGAGGAGTTTTGATATGTGACAAATAATGCAAAAAAGAGAGGAGATTGTTAAGATATATGTTATTATATCTTATTACTTAATTTTGATCATTATTTGATAAATGAACTTAGTTGGAGTTATGTGGGATTCTTTTGAGATAAGGTTGATTGAAATTAAAATCTTAATCAAGATGAGATTCAATGTATATCCTATTTTGGGATAATGGCTATTTACGGAGATTTTAGTTGATTATTTGTATCTGTAATATGGCTAAGATTTTCATGTGTTATAAGCTGAAATGTTGTAATTTTTTTAAGTGAAAAACTGACAAGTTATATGAGACAACAACAGCTAGATTTTAAGTTAACTTTTGATGATTTCTAGCAGCTGATTGGGTCAAGATATTAATCTATCTATTGCTGATTTTTCTGGGTAGAACAACGTGATTCATGTGGCTGCTACTTGGTGACGTGTGTGAAGACTCCTTGATGTAGTGGGAAACAAATGTTGGATGAGTCAGTGAATCACGCAACACATGTTGATGAGTGTATGTGCATAGTTGTGACTTTTCCTATGATATTTGTATGACTTCTGTTGGGTTTTATTATGAATTGATTTTGGTTCCCGTTGCAGTCGTGAGTCTTTTTGGATTCTAGTTCAATTAGCGTGTTTGTGGGCTGAAGGATATTGTGTGGGAGCTGCAGATTGGGTGTGTTGTGCGTGTCTCTTCTTGTATGCGTGACTCCTTCCTTGCGTAGTTTTTGTTTGGTTGCAGATGGTGTGCGAGGTGAGGCTATAGATCTTTTGGTTTGGTGATTAAAAGGAGATTGAATGAGGGATTCGATTATTTTTCATGTTAGTATAATTCCATCTTTGGCAGCAACATTTATTGACTGATTTCTTTGTGGTTGCAACATCTTGGAGTGGTTTGTTTGTGTGGGCTGTCATACTCGGTGTCATCATACTGTAGTTGTGAATTAATACTGCTATTTTCAAAATCAGCCCATAGTTTGTGATAAAAACTTTCAGATTTGTTTCAGCGGAGTTGAACCTATAAGGGAGTTGTTTTTCGGTTATTTCGTAAATGTTTTCATTTATGTTGAATTTTGTTTAACTACTTAAGTTATTTATGAGAAAAATCTTTTAATCTTTTATTGAGATTAGTACGAGACGGTCGTATTATTAGGTGTGAGATAGTGTCAAGGGTTAAGTGGTATCAATTCAATATAACCTTATACAAAACTATTATCATTAGTGAAAGAATTAAGTTGAGTGAAGGCGTTGCAGATATAAATAAGGTGTATCAAACTACTTTAACAAATATTGGTGATGATTTATATTTATTCATCTAATTTTTCTGCTAAAAGTGACTATGGCAAAATATGAAAGTTTGCAAAAATTGCTATAATTTTTTCAATAACATTTTTGCATGCGCTTTTAATATTTTGAGCACTACCAAAAACTGTTCGGTCATATCTCCTGACATTACCATTAATCTTTAGTCCTTTGATTTATCATCAAGTCTGATGCATGTAGCTAGGGTTTGGCAACTCGAATAGACGGGGGTCTCTCGTCTCTCTCAGGCTCCGGATAGCGTTTTAGTCTAACTTGGAACGTAAGCTCTAGACAAAACCAAGGGACTTGCAGCACATAAATGCAATGCCTCTCCTTTTAGCTTTTGCATGGTCCATCTGCTCTGACAACATTCCTTTAATCTCAACCGTCCATTAAAGTATCATATACACATTCATGTTGTCCCTCCTGCCTCCACCACCCAATTGAAGATGTGACATATGAGCTGCTTCGTTGTTGTGCCTTAAGACTGTTCTCTACCAGTGGCAGTGATGACCCTCCATAATAAAATCTCTGACGTATCTCATACTTCGCAAACCTTGAGAAATGAGTCTAGTTAGATATCTATTCTCAATTTATATGTTATTTGACACGAATTATATAATTAATTTTAAGATGTCATGCGATTTAATAATTAATTAAAATATCAATTAGTATAAAAATAATAAATGCATTACCATATTTCGTCATTCAAAGTAATATCATATAATTGGTAAATTCTGTTAAGCATAATTGGCTCAAATTAAAGTTTAATCTCCATCACACACACACACACACACATATAAAAGTTATTAAATCCTAAATAAATACATACATATATTCAAATAAATATAAATTTTTTTAAAACAAAATTGTTTTAAGAAACGACATGGCTAGGCTACTTAATTTTATTCCTCATATAAATTATTAGGTATTTAGCAAAAATTCCATTGAATTTAATGGAAATGCTAAAAATGGAATTCATTTTATTGTTGGATTATTTTGTATATAAAAGCCTTAAATTTTTGCTGAAAGTCATATTCACGTTTGAGCTTGTGGAATATCTTCCTTTTGACTTCCCTGCTGGACAAATAGCAGAGGATAATATGAAAGTGGACCATTCCACAAAGTTCATGTTAAATTGCTCAAAATAAATAGTTATTAAGACTCTGACAAACTCTGCCTTTATTTGTACAGTAAAATTGGCAGCTAGAATGGAACGGTAATCGAGAAGTATAAATGACTAGTTGTGTTGAGGCTACGGAGCTATTGCATTTCCCCGGCACACGGACTTTTACCATTCAGATACTGAAAGGATTCAATCAGGACTGAAGGTGGAGGACCATCACCTGCTCAGACTCAGCTAACTTAAAACTGTCTAGTCACATTCAGTACCATCCCAAAATCATTTCTTTTCTTTACCAAACCTAAACAAAACAATTTAGCATTTCATATCATTTGTGTTAAGGCATCGAGTCAGTGTACTTGGCCAAATTTGTGGTTATATACTCTGATTTGATTAAATTCATCTGTTTATATAGAATCTACACAAATATATTAATCATATTAAATAGCACAAAATTAAAATATCCTAACAAAAATAAGATACTCCAATATGATAAATTGACATGCTCCCGCCATCCATGAATCATTAATAGGTGCCCGGTTTTGTGATTTGATGCCTTCTTGAGTCGCTAAACTGTCCGTATGGTTGCTGTCTCTGATTGCTGGAGACGGAACGGAACAGAAATTTGGAGACAGAACGGAACAAAAATTGGAGACAGTGA
>JAOSBK010000205.1:9529862-9556222 GCA_027568895.1 Erythroxylum shatona | reverse complement strand
TGTTCCAAACAGTGTAAATTGAATTCAATCCCAACTTCATTAATGTAATTGAATTCAATTCGTTCATGAATTCAATTTGAAGGTTTCCAAACAGCCCGGAAGTAAAGCTTTGCTGATGAGTTGTGGATTTGGGGGTTAAAAGCTTTTCTTTTTAACATCGTAGGATTGTTCGTCATATTTGATTATCCGTCGTCTTCGATTGTCTATCGTCTCTGTTGGCCCGAATTATGTAAGCAGTAAAGATAAAAATGAGTCTTAGTCATTAATATATGTATTTTTTATTTTGTATATAAGTATTTTTGAAATTGTAACTAACATCTTGTACATTATCAAATTTAATGATATTTTATTTTTTTATATACAATGTTTTTCATTTTCAATTATTTTTATTAAATTTTGCCTAATAAATTATACAAAAAATATAAATATTACATGCAATAATATGGATTAAAAATTTACCAATAATTATAATTATCATGACATAACATTTATTTATAATGCATATTAAAATTTTGGCTACATTTAACAAAACGTAGCTAATAACTTTTAGCTACGAAAATAAAACGTAGCAAAAAGTTATTAACAACGATTTAGAAAATTGTTGTCTATAGTTTTTAACTATGAAAATAAAGCGTATCAACATACTATTAGCGATGATTTAGAAAAATGTTGTTCATAGTTTTTTGCTACGAAAATAAAGCGTAGAAAAAAACTATTAGCGACGATTTTTATTGGAGATAATTTAAAAAAATGTTGTCTATAGTTTTTTGCTATGAAAATAAAGCGTAGCAAAAAACTATTAGCAACGATTTCGAAAATCGGCACTTATAGTTTTCTGCTACGGAAAATTCATCATGTTTGTGGTGATAAATGTAAATTGTCACTAATGACTTTTACTTACTTTTAACGATTAAATTTTTTGTAGCTTAAAATGTCCTTTGTTATAATGACTTATTAGATTAGTTAGTTCAAATAGAATTCAAAATTAAGTATATTTGATGTTAAAGATATTGAAATTTTAGTGCACATATTCATGAATTTAGATTGATGGATGGTAGACATCCATAAGAAAATAAAACAAATATTTGGGATCCATAATTAGTTGACCCTCATTTATCCATGTTAATTGATTAAGGTTTGTTTTATATGAAGTGACGGGCAAAGAATTAGTATGATCATTTGTTATAATGAAACTGTAAAAGCATTAATGCATATAATTAAGGCCTGTAGTTATATCTAATTTTAGGTTATCGTGAGACTTGTTTACCATTGAGTCCCATATATGTCTATATATATAGGCACATAGGCACTGGGCTAAAAGCAAAATTTTCAGTTCTTTACGAAAATGACCTTAGCTTCATCTAACAAATAAAGCTTCAAGCGCCATTATAAGATTTAAATTGGCAATTGTAATTGTAATTATAGGATGAAATTGATTATTGTAAGTGTATGGTTTATCTACAACAATAATCATGACCCATTAAAAAATTTCGCTAAAAGAAGGATATGGGGATAATTGTCTGCAATCATATAATTACTATAATAACTCATAATCATAGCGGAATTGATAATTAGTAAATTAAAAATTGACTACATGTTATAAAATTTAACTCCACTAATTTATTTTATTTTGAATAGGTTTACACATTAGTCTCCCACGACCACATATAAGTGGAAAATGAAAGAAAAAGAACAAATCCTCCCGAAACAACTAGAATTGAACCTGGATGACAAAGGCAACACTCTATAACGACATACGAATGATTAGGCTGTTAGTAATGCATTAAAAACCCTTTTTAGGTACTGCGGCTGGTGCAACTACAAGCCTAGTCTTGTATGCGACCGGTGGTTTTAATTGATGCAACTCTAATGAAACTATACAAAGCATAGTGTGTGTATGTATATATCCAAGCCTTTTCTGGTAGCTAGCAACTATGTTTGCTTGGGAGAAAATAGCGTCTTCCCCTGCAATTCTCCATGAAAATGAAAGAGCTCCATCAAAATGACGTTTATACTTCTTGCTTCCTCACCAAGTTGTCCAGTAGAGTGTGTTAATGACCTGTTTAATTCCCCACTTAATTTCAATTAATGCGAAACTACGCCCAAGTAACAGCAGCAGTGGAAGCCGTATTATAGTGCAAGATGCAACTAGAAATGAATATTATTATAAATTACGATTATTAAATGAGTATTTGTGCAACTTCATTTACTAATTAGTGACCTTGAAAACAGACTCAGTCAGTAAGCATGACAGCAACATCAATAAACGTAGTATTAACTAACTTCTGCTGATTTAGTTGGTGAAGAGCTTGGTTCTTCTCAAGTTTTGTGAATAGAGTCGATGCATGTTGTGAGAGCTTTACTATTGTTGTAGGTCCACTACACTCGAGCCCAACTAGTGGAAGGCCTATTGTGATTTCAAGGACACTGCTGATCATAAGACAAATTAAAAGTAATAAACGCAGTACTAAGTTATCATTTCTTACGAAATAGAAACAATATTGAACCTCTCGTTTTATAAGGATGCGTGCATACCAAAAGACCAAGTAGACGGGTATTTATAAATAAGCTTGAACTTATGGAGGTACTTATCCATTATAATGGTGTTATTTAATTTTTTACTAGACTTTGTGCACGATCAATTGTCATTAACGGGACTGCAAATTTTAAAAAAATCATACTGGAAGCATCAATTAAGATGTAGTAATCTTAAACATGTTAATTTGATTATAGAAGAAACTAAAACATGTTGTTATTATTATTATTATTATTATTATTATTTGAAAAGCTTTGACTTGAAAAGAAAGAAGGTCACTACAAGCTTGATGTAAGTAATATCTACGAAACATGTCTAATGATCACCTTTCTACCTTATCAACATGACTATTTCTATACGCTGCGTTTAACTTATTCCAGTTCTCTACCTAATGGTTTGATTTTGGACACGTGCTTCATCGATAAAGTTGCAGAATGTGACCGGCCTATGCCTAAGAGCATGGTAACAGTCAATGTCCAATTTCCAGGACCTCGTGTTGTGGCAACGGATGGTGATCGTCTGCTCGTTAAAGTGGTTAACCATATACAACATAGCATCTCCATTGAAGAAACCGAAAATACTTTAGGGATTTTGATTTAGTAAAGAAATCAGAAACCAAACGAACGGTTATATACTATCATTGTTCATACAAAACGATAACTACCACTACATAAAACGCAACTCAACTAAAAACTATACAATATAGTAGTATTTTATACAATACACAACAATACAGTATTCAACTACTGAGTCGCATGTGTAATGTTTGACAAGGTAAATCCAAGATAAAGGAGACGCCCAACCAGTCTCTGATATCTATCTGGATTCACCAATAAAGATGAGCTAGCATCATCAAAATGATAATGAGGAGATAAAGGAGTGACTGCCTCTTTTGAATATGTCAAACCTACATCCTTGAGGATATCCAACATATATTTTTATTTGATTCACATACAAGCCATTATCAGACCTAACAAGTTCCAATATAAGAAAATATTTTAGAGATCCCATGTCTTTAATAGTAAACTATTCATGTAAAATCTGTTTTACTTGTTAAATACAATTCTCCATTGGACCCACAATTAACACATCATCAACATATACAACAATATCAATATAACCAACCCCTTTTAATTTAATGAAGAGACATGGATCATAAGCAGATTGTACAAAATTCTGCTGACAAAGAGAAACAGTAAGCTCATGATTCTATTGGTGTGAAGCTTGCTTAAGACTATATAAAGACCTCTGCAAACAATACTCTGGATTGGGACCAACCTTAGTATACCCTTGAGGAGGTAACATGTACAACTCTTCAATATAACCATGTAAAAAAGCATTGTTTATGTATAATTGATGTAAAGGCCACCCTTTTGCAATAGCAATAGCTATAAAAAGTCTCACAGTAACCATCTTGGCAACTGGAGAAGAACAGTCAGTGTAATCAACTCCTTCAATTTGATTATAGCCTTTTGCTACTAATCTAGCCTTATATCTATCAACAGCCCCATCACGTTTAAGTTTAACTTTATAAACCCATTTAGAACCTATAGCCTTTTTACCTTTCGGTAAAGTAGTAAGGTCCCAAGTATGATTGCTATCAAGTACTGCCAACTCAACCTCTATAGCAGCCAACCAATTCGGATTAGTTTAAACTTGCTCAAAAGAACTAGGTTCTTCAATATTAGACACATTTACTATAAAAGAATGATAAGCTGAGGTAAGATGTGAGGAGATTAGAAAAGAATATGTGGGAGATGTATGGAAAGAGGAATCAGGTATATTATGAAAAGTACGATGAGCAACATCAGTAACAAATACATGTGAAACAAAATTATCCAACCAATTAGTCGTTGGGTCACACAAGTAGTCCTACGAATAGGAGATGGACTCTGTGCAATATTAGTGGAGCAAGGGATATCAAATGAAGGTGGAATTGATGAATCGGAAGGACTAACACTAAGAGTTTTAGAGAGTGATGATTCTTAAAATACAACAAGTGTTAGGACATTTGGATTAGGCAAAGGAACTAAATTTGGATTAAAAGGAGTAGAGTAAAAAGGGAATATATTTTCATAGAAAACAAAATCTCTATAAATGAAAATATGATGACTGTATATATCATAAAGTTTGTAAGCCTTTTGTCCTGAAGAATAACCAAGGAAAATAGATTTGAAAGCTCTAGGAGCAAATTTATCTTTATAAGGAAATGTGTTAGAGGCAAAACATAAGTAGCTAAAACTTCTCAGAAAATTGTAGTCAGGTTCCTTTTAGAAAAGAACATAATAAGGAGACTTCTAGTTAAGAACATGAGTTGGAAGTCTATTTATGATATATGTAGCTGTTAAAATGGAATCTCCCCATAATTGCTTTGGTAAATGTGACTAAAACATAAGGGCCCTATCAGTTTGTATCAAATGCCTATATTTAAGGATTTTTTCCAAGAAGGTAGAGGTCTAACTTTTGTATTTGAGTAAATAGGTCCAGGTTGTTCTAGAAAAATCATCTACTATCGTGAAAATGTAGTGACCTCCATTGATTGACCCCTGCTTATAAGGACCCCAAAGATCTATATGAAATAATTCAAAACATGCAAACATACTAATACTACTCTTAGGAAAAGAAAGTCTGGTTTGTTTAAAGAAATGGCATACATCACACGGTTGTTCAAAAATTTTCATCTCATTGAAGAAAACTTGCAACTGTTTTATTACACTGAGGGATGGATGACCTAATCTTTGGTGCCAAAAATTGTCAATAACATCACTATGAAATTATACTGGCTTATTGAAATGATTATCTAAAAGTGTGGTGTAAGATACAATGGTATTTTTATGAAAAGAATATTTGTCAAGAACATATAGTCCTGCATTTACCTTTCCAACTACTAAGACCTCATCAATCATAAGGCCATACAGAATACAAAAAGTTGCATAAAAGGTAAATTTGGTAGGAGATTTACAAGCTAGTTTATTAACAGAAAGTACGTTATAGTTGAACGAAAGTATATATACAGAGGATGACAGAAAAAGATTATCATAAAGAATAAGATCCTTGTGAAATCTATTATCTTAACTATGTCATCCGGTAGGTGAACATTAGTGTATTTAGCAACAGGTTTAGGTTTATCAAACAAACTAAGATCATGACACATAAAGTTTGAAGCACCTGTGTCTAATATCCAAAAATCACATTCAGTTAAACTAACTCAACTAAAAGAGTGATTGAGAATGCTATCTGCAAAGTCGTTGTAATTAGCAAAATTGATAACATCTCCTCCCTTGTGTTTCATCTGAATCAGCTTCCCTCAACTTTTCAAAAAACTCTCGATACCTTGTTGAATCATCGCAGTCATGTCTTGCTTCCAAACTGACTCTTTTGTGCTCTTTTCTACTGAGTAATTCAAAGGTAAATCAATCATATTCTAAACTCCTTATTCATATTCCCTTCTTTTTTATTTTTAGAACTATTATACCAATCTGGATACTACATGAATCTTGAAGCATGTATCTCTTGTATGTCGCTTCATCTTACAAAAATCACAAAACATATCCTCCTTATTCAACTGTTTCTTAGAAACACCTCTACCAGCCCCTTTTGCACTACTGCCACTAGCATTACGCACCATCATAGCACTAGTTGTATTGTCAGCAAAAGTAATGTTTACCTCCCGTTGTTTTTCAACCTTAACTACCATTGCAAAAGCCCTATCTACATAAGGCAAAGGTTTCTTCACAAGTATTTTACTCCGAATTGCATCATACTCTTCATTCAATTCCATAAGATATTGTACTAATCGATCATTATCTCCAAAATCAACTAACTGTTTTAGGGCTCCGCATGAACACTGTGAGATGGGAGCCAAATAATTCAGTTTATCCCACAAGCATTTGAGTTTAGTAAAGTTCCTAGAAACAGACAATTCCCCTTGAGAAATCGAATTAATTTCTTTCTTAATGTGATACAACAACGGGTCATTACATTCTCCATATCATTGCTTTAATTCTTTCCAGAGACCCTGAATTAAGCTTCAGCTTGGCGCATAAAGCGATTCACATCGCACGACCTTAAGACAAGTAGTTGTTACTGCTTAATGGAGTCGTAATGAGAATCATTTTAGGATGATCTAAGTTTTGCAGAAACATCAAATTCTCATCATCATTCATACTTCCAAACGACGATCTCAAACTACTGATGTCGTCTACCATGATTTAGCTGCGTAAATGTGTGGAACAACTCAGTTGCTCTAATACCATGAAGAAACTGAAAATATTCTAGGGACTTTGATTCAGTAAATAAATTAGAAAACATATGAATGGTTATCGTTTCATACATACGAAGTAAATGAAGATGAGATGGTATATATACCATCACTGTTCATATAAAATAATAACTACTGGTTAGGTCGGCTGTGCTAGGCCCAAGGCCCAAGTCCACACGTCCACGACCCAAACACAAGCCTACACGTTCACGACTCCTACGCAGGTGATAGTCTCCCATGCAAACGTAAAGACCTAGGTAAAAACCTAAACCTAGTGTTTACTTCATATATAAGGTACTACTCAGCCTGAATTGAGGTACGTAATCATAACCCTAGTTTTCTCTAACTCACAGCGATCCTACCCTCACAAAAAGACTAACTTGAGCGTCGGAGAGGCTTCCCGGGAACCAATCCCCGGGGTGCTTTTATTGTTTTGCAGGTATCTCTCAACCAGAACCGGTCAAACTCATGGATCCAAACAGTAGCAGTCTGCCTCACCAGAATCAGGCAGAACCAACTACCATTATATAAAACGTAACTCAACTGTTTTAAAAACTATACAATACAGCAATATTTTATACAATATAATATTCTACACAATAAATACAGATAAAAAAGAAATATTCTACATCCATCCATTGGTAATAGCCAGCAATCTACCGCTTCGAAGTGGGTGGGCAGATGGCCAGCATACATAACTCAGTGCCCTATACAAACTGGGCAGAGCTACGTGTACAACTACACCATTGTGGGGCAGAGAGGCACTCTTTGGTGGCATGCCCACATATCATGGCTAAGATCATTTGTCTTTGGTCTGCTTGTTATCCTTCCCAGGCTTGCTGGTTCCTTACCCATTTTCCAAACCTGACAAGGAAGTTCTCATCATTTTCGGTAATCAACCAATGTCAACTTACTGGTCTTCGTTGTTCATTTATGTTCTTGGACAGTAAGTTGCTAATAGTGGGATGCTTGCTTTGAATTGCAGGAGAGTGGTTTAATGGAGATCTTGAAGTGATCATTAAGCAGGCCTTGCAAACAGAAGGAGGCCCGAATGTCTCGGATGCTTACACCATTAATGTGCTTCCAGGGCCGCTGTATAACTGTTCAGCAAAAGGTATAAATTGTTGAGGGTTCTCCAGCTTTAATATTCTTGGCTCTTGGGCCCGACTACTCCTACTTTTTTCAAAAAATTTTATATAAAAATATTATTATTTTAAATTTTTTTATAAAATAAAATAAAATTTTGTGCCATTCAAAAAAATTTATCGTCATTCAAATTTTGCCTTTATTAAAAATAAAATTTCGCCTCACTTACAAAATTTTCTGAATCGTCCCTACTTGAGAGACTCCACCCAGTGCTACTTGTAATGGCAGACACATGTAAACTGAAAGGTGAAGCCTGCCGAGACATCTTCTACGCCTAATCAATGCTGCACTCAACGATGAACTCTTCTTTAGCATAGCCAACCACACACTTACAGTTGTTGAAGCCCATGCTGTCTACGTTAAACCCTTTGACACACGGACTGTGCTGATCGCTCCAGCCTCCAGGACTGACCACGAATGTCCTTCTCAAGACCAAACCTCCCACATGCCTCATTTTTCATGTCTGCTAGACCATTTGTGACTGGCCAAGTCACCTTTTGAAGTTGCAGGTATCCTAGAATACGTAGCTCCACAATCAAGCCTCTCCGTCGAACACCTTCTGCTCTACAAGCCAACTCTGCCACCCCTCAATGACACTGGTTTTGCGACAAATTTTACTATCAAACTCCGTAGCTTAGCCAGTGCTCAATTCCCTGCTAATGTTCCACTAGGCAATTCATCTTCACAGTAGGCCTTGGAAGAAACCCATGCCCACAAAACCAAACCTGTCAGGGCCCAAATGGTTCCATATTTGCAGCGTCAGTTAATAATGTTTCATTTGCAATGCCATCCACAGCTCTGCTCCAAGCACACTTTACTGGCCATTCTAATGGTGTTTACAGTCCTGATTTTCCCATTAGTCCTTTGATCCCATTCAATTATACTGGCATCCCACCTAATAGTACAATAGTGAGCAACAGAACCAAGCTGGCGGTGCTTCCCTACAACACTAGCGTGGAGCTAATTATGCAGGACACAAGCATACTTGGAGCTGAGAGTCAACTCTTCACTTGCATGGTTTCAACTTCTTCGTGGTTGGACAAGGTTTTTGCGACTTCGACCCAAACAAAGACCCTGAAAAATTCAATCTTGTTGATCCTGTTGAGAGAAATATTGTAGGTGTCTCTGTAGGCGGATGGGCTGCAATTCGATTTTTAGCAGATAACCCAGGTAGCACAGATAATCCTACTCTAAGATATCTATCAGCTAGCTAATGCATTTGATGTGACGATTAATGTTGTGATTTTTTTTTTCAGGGGTATGGTTTATGCATTGCCATTTAGAAGCGCACACAAGCTGGGGTCCAAAGATGGCATGGGTTGTGTTGGATGGAAGTCTTCCCAATCAGAAGTTCTTGCCTCCACCTGTTGAGCTTCCCAAGTGTTAAAGTACCAATTTCGAAAACCTGATTTCTCCTTTCGAACTTCTTTGTTCCATTCTTCTTTTTTGTATCCTTCTTCAATATCAGTCATTTGGAGTGAGAATAGGAACAAGACCAGACACTTTTTTGTAACTTTTGACAGCGCTCCATTAAGCTCTTTGTATCAAGTTTGTATCTTTTGTATCCTAATAATAGGTAACTTTAAAGCATACTTGTACACAGACAACCTCAACCCTTCAGCTGTTTCTGCAATCAAATCCCGCCATCGGAATATGAATGTAGCACTGAGCCTTGAGGTGACTGTATAAATGGACCTCAATCAATCAACTCCTGGGTTACCAATGCTGTTCATTCAATATGTGTTTTAGTGAAGAAGTACCATATCGACTAAGAACAAAACAATCACAATAAGCCAGAGAAATCCAACTGATTTCACATGCTAAATCAAGTAATCCTGATTAAGAGAAAGGATAATCATTTATAAGAAGGACCAATACATTAGTTATCAACAAATTTTCATTGGAAGCAGTAACTCGAACAACAATTACGCAGTTTCATGAAAAGTATCATTCTACCAAAAACTATCCACCAAATATATAGCTTGCTTTGTAAAAGACAGTTCCTTCGGCGTGGATTGAAACAGACAAAAGAACAAAGCTGTGAAAGTCAATACTTAATCATCAGCTTCACCGCTTCTTCTTTTTCTTACTCTGTGATCCATCCCCAATTTCCTCAACATCTCTGTTCTTTCTCTTCTTCCTCCTCTCCCCTTTATCCTCCTCAATTTCTGCTTCCTCCCCAACTTCACCGTCATTTTCCTCGGAATAACCAACATTACCCTTTTCTCTCTTCTTCTCCTTTCTTTCACTTTCCTCTTTCAGTTTGGCCTCGTCATCCCCATAATTAACAAAACTGCCGTTCACCTCCTTATCCTTGCGCTTCTGCTCCTTTATTTTCTGAGTCTCCGCTACTATTTTATTCGCTTCATGAATGTCTTCCATTTTGACCTCGTTCCCATAATCTCCCTCATTTTTTCTCTTCTCCTTCTTCTTCTTCTTCTTATCGGCCTTTGTCTCAACTTCACAACTTTTACTCGGAGTCAACTCACTCGCATCAGTGATTCTAGCGGTAGTTACAGTTGATTGGTCTCCTTTGTGCCTTCTACAATCCGACTTGGAATCTAAGCGTACCAACTCATCGAAAGCAGCTGTAGCGCGTCGGAGATAAGCATTAACGGCCTGAGAAGCGCCAGTCTCGGCCGAAACGAACTTGGACAGAATGGAGGCGGCTTTCGAAACGGAGACCGGATTTGAAGCGATGATCTCACCTGTAACCGCCTTCATTGGTTGAATAATTAGAACCGACGAAATCCTGAGAGGACTTTTGGGAATTCGATTAGGGTTTCAATGGCGAGTTCAAATTAGAGGCATTAGGGTTTGGTTGGGCTTGTAACAGGGACAAAAGAATTTATATAGAGAGAGAATTTATATAGAGGCATTAGAGAGAGAAAATTTGTTTTAATAATTCTTATTTTAAGTAATTAATATCAATTAATATAAAAGTCTGTATCTAATTTAATATTTTTATCAGTAAAAAGTTATTTATTCAAATTAATCCGACTTAAAATTTATATATGAATTTGAACTTAATGAATAAAAACCTAACTTAAAAACTAGATCAAACTATATTTAAGTTTGGGCCATTGCTGCTTCTATTAAAAAGAACTGAGCTAGTCAAGCCTTGTACACCCACACCGTAAGGATGGAACTTCATAGAAAATTTAAAGCACACACTCATGTTAACTAAATTATAACAGGCAAGCAAAGCAAAGTGGAGGCACCATTGTCATTCATATTGCTTTTATAACTGATATCATACAATCATGTCCCAATGCCCTTATCTTGGGACAGATTATGCTATCAAAACTTTTAAAAGATAGATTTCAGGTTCATTTTCTAATGAACAAGCGGATGACATAAAGAGCTACTACGTTAACACTTCTTATGTATAGTCTGGCTCGGATTTTATCCCTGTTATGAAGATCGATCATGTAGGATAATCATAAATAGTTATTTGATAATGAAATTGAAAAACCGAAAGGAATTAATTATTTCACAAACTTTCCGCAAACTTATTTGATACCAACAAAATAACAACAAGCAAAAACGAAATAATAAAAACACCAAAAATTTGGTAACGCAATTCGGCACACCTTTTTTATGTCTACGGGCCCTCACTAGCTTAATCACTTTTACCGAAGTACAGTAGTTTTACCCAAGGCTTTACTAAGCCGACACCACTCAACTCTTGACATTATCACACAACCTCACTTCCCGTGAAAGAATTTCACATCCAATAGTACGATCGTTGTACTAACCTCAACAGAGGATTTTCTCAATCAGTCTTTTAACGAAAAAATAATGAACAAATAACTCAAGTGATTAAAATATCAAAAGAGTGAAAACTAGATACACTTGAGATAGAAAAGAACAACTTCCCGATAAGTTACGCTCCACTGAAGTAGATCTGGAAGTCGTCGCAACAATAATGCGGTGATTCATGCAAAACTCATAGTCAAATCACAAAAACTTCTATAGAAATCACAGCTGCAAAAATGTCCAGTCAACGACAACACTTCAAAAAAACCGCAGCACAAAACCATTCAGCCTACTGCACATTTATTCAACACCCACGATTGAAGCATAAGAGAAAGACGCAGCATTCATACCAAGCATCTCAAGTTGGTGTGATCAGCATATATATAATTTCCTTGGCCCAAGAAAATACACGCACATCACCTTTACTTTAACACCCACTGCACATTTAACTTTAAAAAGTCCAAAATTGCTTGGCTATAAAAAAACAACACACGCAAATGTAACCCCACAACAACCCACTCACAAAACAAATTCCTTCTTGTGTTGTATATTGTTCAATCTTCAATTTATGCCCATTAGCGCACAAATATCTTTATATTCATATGGGAAGTGAGATGCGTGCCACTTTTGTTTAAAGCATAGAAAAGAGGTAGTCAAATCGTAGAGCTCCTGCCTTGTGTTTTCAGCCAAGAAAAATTAGTTGAATCCCTCCAACATTCAGACTTCAATACTTAATAAAAATCCCAGCTCACACATTAACGTAATCCACCACACCTCTTCTCAAGATACACATCTATTCAAAATAGGATTCTATAACATCTAGAATATTATCCAAAATAGCTTTTTGAATTCGATTCATTATCCAATTAATATCTTATATGTCCAATTAATAAATAATACTAAAACTAAATAAATGATATATATATAATATATCCTAACAATCTCCCCCTTTTTAGCATTGTTTGTCACAAATATGAAACTCCTCCTCAATAACATAATTGGACATATAAGTATCAAATTCATAATCCATATGAGATAGAAAAAGAACTCCCCTTAATCAAATATCAAGTTCCAAATTATCCAATCATCCAAATTTCTCCCCCTTGGGACAAAAAAATGTCAAAAAGTAAGAAGAATAGTCTTACATATACCTTGAAATCTCCCCCTGCATGGAACATTCACTGTAAGCAATCTGATGTCTTCCCCTCGGGATAAGACAATGTCAAAAAGTATAATCATACCAGCGGAAGAGTTATAAGTATGCTAAGAAGATAAATTACTACCATTCAAAACACTAAGAGATATGTCCAAAAGAGAGAGAGATATCCGAGAAAGATCCATACCGATGAGAGAGCTGAGGAGTCTTCATTGGAGCCAAATAGAAATCACAATGTAAACTACTAAAAAAATGAGATGACAATAGCAACATAAAACTAAAGAACTAAAAAATCTTTTTGGTTTTCTTTTTTCTTTTTTTTAAACAACAAAAAAATCAAAACTGTAAAGTACACAATCCTTATGCCCCTCGAAGAAATTCAAACCTGGTCTTTTTCTTTGACTCGAATGAAGATATGTAACATAAGTAGCCTGCAAGTCCTCGATAATCATCTTTTTTTCTTTCTCTTGTTTTTCTTCTTTCATTGAAATCTCCAATGACGTTTTCTACTGGATGATTTCTTCGAATTCGAGATGAAGAATCTCGATTCAAATCAGCTTCTAGTGTTTTGGGTGATTCATCATCTGAAGTAACTGAAAGTTCTTCAGTTCATGCAATTACTTCTTCAGCAGTAACTATCTGTAGATCAGTTCCTGTAATTACTTCCTCAGCAGTAACTAACTGCAAATCTGGGTAATTTCTTATTTTTCCTTCACTACGTTTTTGTGCTTATACTTGACCCTTTTTAATCCAAGCTTGCTTCGATATCATAGGATGCTGTTGGAAATTTCATAGAGAGTGTCTAGATTTTCGATTTTGTCTTCCTTGAAACATCTATAGTAACTGGTAACATCTTGGCCTTATATATCCAATGACTCCACAAAAATGACATGTGGGTATAAATATTCGATTCTTTCTCGACGTTTCTTCTTCTTGGATAGATTTGGATATGTCATCTTTCTTCTCATTCACTTTAGGGCATTCACCCTTATAACTAATGCCTTGAAGATCCCCTTTAACTTTACTAATTTCTAATAACTTTTCTAGCTTTTCGGTACCTCCATTTAACATTCTCAGTCACTTTTCGGTACTTACTAATTTTATTTTAGCTTCATCAAGCTCATTTGATGTCAACATCAAATTCTTTTCTAACTCTTGGACGATGTTCTTCATGAAGAGATTCTCTTCCTTCAATATTTCATTTTTTCTATATATTTTCACCCATTTTTCATACATTAATTTGTAAGTCTCGTAAATCTTCTCCATTTTATCACTTGACCCACTTTCATCACTGTCATAATCTGAGATCAAGCTTTGAGCTGAATCATTTGCATTTTTCCCGAAATTTCCCAATTTACTCACTTTTTCGTCTTCAGTTATTTCCTTCTCGATTACCGTTAAACAAGTAACTAGACTTTTACTGTACAAAGTAACTAATGCATCACTATTCACAACTTCTTCTTCACTTTTGGATTCATTATCACTCCAAGTGCTCGTATAGGATTTTCCTTTTTTCTTCTTTATGGTATTAGCACACTCCATTTGAACATGTCTGAAGCCTTAACACTCATGGCATTGAATTCTCTTTACCTTTCTTTCTCCCTTTTGAGTATTGGCTTGTTGTTTGAAGTTGTTGATCAATGAGCTTTTGACTTTTTGCCTAACCCCGGGTCTGTCCTTTTTCACTCTCTTTAGCCACTTACTGAACTCTCGTGTTAATAGCTCTATCTCCTCGTTCTCGCCGGATTCATCTTCCAAGTCATTCACGACTTTACCAATCTCAGCTTGCAATGTTAATCCTTTCGTCTTCTCTCGCTTACCTCTTAAAAGATTCATCTCGAAGTTTGTAAGGATTCCAATAACTTTTTCCAATGATAGATTATCAATATCGCGGGCCTCCTCTATAGCTTCAATTTTTGAAATAAATCTTGAAGGTAGCGATCTCAACGTTTTCTTAACTAATTTCATGATAGAGTATTTCTTCCCCAATTGATGAGCTTGATTTGCTATATCTCGCATTTTTCATGAAAATCTCCAATAGTCTCATTCTCATCCATCTTCAGTTCTTCTAACCGCACAGCTAATATCTATAGTTTTGATGCTATAACAAATTTGGACTCTTCATGAATAGTCTGCAAAGCATCCCACGCTTCTTTAGTCGATTCACAAGCTGATATCATTGAAAAGCGTCCTTCATTAACAGCTCTGAAAATTGCATGCAATGCTTGTGAGTTTCCAAGTTCTGTTTCTTCTTCTAATCTTGTCCATTCATATGGATTATTTAAAACTGTCTCTTCCTTATCGTTTGCAATCATTGGATGTGTCTAGCCATGTAACACCGAGTCCCATGCTCTTATTCCTTGAGCTTGGATGAAGACTTTAATCCGTGATTTCCACGTAGAATAATTGGAACCGTCCAACAACGATGATCTGATAATCGATGCTCCTTCTCTTATGGTCATATTTATGAAACTAGGATCTGCACCAACTTGCTACCAGGTTCTGAACAGATGACCTTGCTCTGATACCAATTGAAAAACCGAAGGGGTTTAATTATTTCACAAACTGTCCGCAAACTTATTTGGCACCAAGAAAATAAAAACAAGTAGAACCGAAATAATAAAAACACCATAAATTTGATAATGCAGTTCGGCACACCTTGCCTATGTTTGCGAAGCGCTCACCCAACTTAATCACTTTCATCAAAGTATAATAGTTTTACCCAAGGCTTTACTGAGTCGACACCACTCAACTCTTGACACTATCTCTTAACCTCACTTCCCGTGGAAGAATTTCACACCCAATAGTACGATCGTCTCATGCCAACCTCAACAGAGGATTTTCTCAATCAATCTTTAAATGAAAGAACAATGAACAAATAACTCAAGTGATTAAAATAACAAAGAATGATACTAGATACACTTGAGATAGAAAAGAACAACTTCCCGATGACTTACGCTCCACTGAAATAAATCCAGAAGTCGTCGCAACAACAATGCGTTGATTCATACAAAACCCATAATCAAATCTCAAAAACTTCTGTAGAAATCATAGCTGCAAAAATACCCAATCAACGACAACACTTCAAAAAAACCGCAGCACAAAACCATTCAGCCCACTGCATATTTATTCAACACCCACGATTGAAGCATAAGAGAAAAACGCAACATTCACATCAAGCATCTCAAGTTGGCGTGATCAGCATATATATAAGTTCCTTGGCCCATGAAAATGCACGCACATACCTTCACTTTACCACCCACTGCATATTAAACTTTAAAGACTCCAAAATTGCTTAGCTATAAAAAAACAACACACGCACATGTAGCCTCACATCAACCCACTCATAAAACAAATTCTTTCTTTTGTTGTATATTCTTCAATCTTTAATTTATGTCCACCAGCGCACAAATATCTTTATATTCATGTGGGAAGTGAGATGCGTGCCGCTTTTGTTTAAAGCATAGAAAAGAGGTAGTCAAATTGTAGAGCTCCTACCTTGTGTTTTCAACCAAGAAAAATTAGTTGAATCCCTCCAACATTCAGACTTCAATACTCAATAAAAATCCCAGCTCACACATCATCGTAATCAACCACACCTCTTCTCAAGATACACATTTATTCAAAATAGGATTCTATAACATCTAGAATATTATCCAAAATAGCTTTTTAAATCCAAGTCATTATCCAATTAATATCTTATATGTCCAATTAATAAATAATGCCAAAACTAAATAAAAAATATATAATATATATCCTAACAGGGATTATCCGATTCAGCCACATTTCATCTGATAAAAGCACTCCACCAAATCTCAAAAGCTTTTCGAACGTTCGAACAATCATGTCCCTTATTAAGAAATTTGTCAAACCAATTGAGTAAAACAACCTGCTGTTACTGTAGAGGAAGTGTAAGAATCGTCTAGTTCAATCCATCCTTGACCAATTTTTTATCCACGGATCTTTATGACGTCCTCATCCCTCTGAAATCTTTATAAACACCTTCCAACCAGGTAGACAGCAAAGAGCATCGTGTCTATTTTGGCACCAGAACTTGTCCTCTCCCAATTGCAATACATAGTTGTGCAGTTATCTTACTGATATCATGTTCGAACACATTTGGAATCTTGGAATGTAGAACAATAAGTTCCTTCTGATCTTCCCACTGTTATGAATTTTGGGAGAAGCATATAGAATGTAGACAAAAGGTAGGAAAACTTGTATTGTATATTGAGGTATATATGTAAAATGTATAGAAGTAAGGTATTTATACAAGAGTAGGTACAAATAAGAATGTTTAGAAATAAATGAGGCTAACTCAAGGTGGTACAGTAGAGGCCAACTTGAGTATGGAAACAAGATCTTGAAGTCTACCAGGTAAGTGTATCTTAGTAAATATATCGGCCATTTGATGGGAATAAGAGATAGAAGCAAGATGAATAATGCCTCGTGCAACTTTATGGTTTACAAAATGATAATCAAATTTAATATGTATGACAACTCATGGAAAACATCATTATGTGCAATTTGAATTGCACTAAGATTGTCTCAATGGAGAATAATAGTAGAAGATGAAGTGATACTCATATCTTCTAGTAAATGACGGAGCCACAAAAGGTTCTCTAGTGGCATCAACAAGAGCATGATATTCAGACTCAGTGCTAGATGAGCAACAATTGTCTATTTCTTTCTTTGTCATGAAATATGAAAATCTCCCAAGAAAAAACAATATCCAGTGGTGGAGCGTCAATCAGCGAGATCGCCAACCCAATCGACATCAGAGTAGCTAGACAAAACAAGAGAAGAATGTGCAGAGAAATGAAGGCCATAAAATAGTATGGCTTTGACATATAATCTGAAGGGCAACAGAGAAATGAAAGGATCGAGGAGAAACCATAAATTGACTAACCGAATGCACAACATATGTAAGATTAGGTCTAGTAATAGTGAGATAAACCAAGCTACTGACAAGTTATCGATACAAAGTGGGATCTTCAAGTGAGGTATCATCAAATGGTGTCAATTTGATATTATGCTCCAAAGGAGAAGAGATAGTTTTAATGTCAGTGATGCAGCTTGAGAGATGCCATCAGGCGCATATTTTGCTTGTGAGAGATAATAACCTTCAGATGTAGATGAAACTTCAAGACCCCAAAAATTAGCCAAGAGGCCCAAGATCCTTCATCTCAAAGTGGTAGCTAAGATATCCCTGTAACTTTGCAATACAAGCATTAGCATCCCCAGTAATGATCATAACATCCACATAAAGAAGAAGAATATCAATCTCATGATTAGTGTGATGAATGAACATAGTAGAATCGTGATGATTGGAATGGAAGTCGATTTGGATGAAGGTGGAACTAAACTTTGCAAACTAAGCTCTTTGTGCTTGTGTTAACCCATACAAGGTTTTTTCTTACCTTACAGACCTTATAGGTAGGATGAGAGTAACCAGGTGGAGGCAACATATAAACTTCCTCTTACAGGTCCCCATTAAGAAAGGTATTTTAATTTTCACATCCATTTGAAGAAGTTTCCATCCTTGGATAGCGATAATAGCTAAAAGACTATGGACAATGATACAAGAAATTGGGGCAAAAGTTTCTTCATATTTTATTCCATACTCTTAAATGTAATCTTTAGCCAATAAATGTGCCTTATATTGCTCAATAAAACCATTGAAATTAGTTTTGATTTTATAAACCCATTTACATCCAATTACAAATTTGCCTAAAGGAAGATCAATTAAGTCCCAAGTATGAGTTTTCTTAAGAGCATGAAGTTTTTCATTCATAGCTTGTTGCCAATAAGGGTTATAGCTAGCTTCTCGATAAGGGTTATGTTTATGGAGATTGACAATAGCAGAAAAGCAATGATAATCTTGTAGATGAGAAGGGGTCTTTCTTATCTGTGTAGATTGTCGAAGTAGAATAACAAAAGTAAGTACAATTTCAATAGGTGAAGTTAACTCCACAAGTGCAAGATTAGAAGGTAGAGGATGTTCAAACATAGGAGATAGATCTATTTTAAAGCTTAGAAATAGTACAATAGAGATGATTACGAGGTTTTAGTTTATTATGCTAATGGGGTTGTAAAAGAACAAAACTAACACATCCAAAAGGTTTAAGAAGATGGTAATGATGAGGCTTACCAAATAATTGTTCATAAGGGGAATTATCAAGGATAGAGGTAGGAGTGTAATTTACAGTATAAACAACAATTAAAGTAACTTCTCCCTAAAGTTTTCCAAGACAGGAGGCAGTAAAAAGAAGGGCATCGATAGAATCAAGAATGTGGTGGCGTTTTCGTTCAGCTTTACCATTTTGTTGAGATGTACCAAGATAAGAACATTGAACTATGGTACCTTATTGGTCCAAGAAAGCAAGGAGCACAGAAGATTCTTTATATTCCATTACATTATCTATTCTGAAGGTTTTGATGATATGAGAAAACTAGGTTTTGACCATGGTGGTAAACTTGATATATATCTGTAGTTGTTCAGATCTGTGTTTCAAAAAATAGATCCAGGTATATCAAGAAAAATCTTCAATAAAGATCACATGATATTGATAACCACTCATAGATGAAACAAGCAAAAGTCCCCAAATATCAGTACGAATAAAAATCAAAAAGAGAATATGAAACAAATGTACTATTATTAAAGGAAAGAGTAGGTTGCTTAGCTAGTTGATACAAAAGACACTAAAATACTCATTTTTAGTTGAATGTAATAATACACGAGAAACTAAAGGATGAAGTTTGCCAGTAGAGCCATGGCCTAAACGAAGATGCCACTGATAAAGAGAGAAGTTAGGAGGTGGTCACAATTGAGATTAGTAGAGAGATGAGTTCAAATAATCTTCCATCCTTTTTCCCCATCCCAAGAGTCTTCCCTGCCTGCAGATCTTATACTTGACAACTAGAAGGAGAAAAAATAAAATTGAACCCAAGGTCATATAATTGTTCGATAAAAATAAGATTGAAGACTAAAGAGGGTACACTGTAAGTGTCAGGGAGACTAAGATTAGAACTAGATGCATGACCAATGTCAGAAATATGCATTTAAATATCATTGGCAGTGTGAATAGGAGTAAGAGATGAAATAGGTGTTTTAGAAGAAAAGACAAAAGAATCAAAGGTCATATAGTTATGGTAGCTAGAATAAAAAAGCCTAAAAAAGTACCTAGAGTGACAGAGAGAGTAGTGGGAGAAGAATTGTTAGAGATAACCTATTTAAGTAATGACTGGATGTCACTTATGGTAAAAGTGGCAGGACCCTCAAAAGCAACAGCAACTGCAAATGAAGAACCAGGTTGAGAGGAATCTCCTTTGGTATTAGAAAATCCTTCCTTAGGTTTTGGTGGTCGCACAAGATGGTTGCCAATAATGTGTCTAGTCTTATGACAGTAACAACATTCAATCCTAGGACAGATAGAAAAGTGATGACCAAATTACTGACAGTTTTTACAGAAGGTAGTACTTGACTTTTGGGACAAGGGGCTAGCAATAGCAAGAGAAACATCAAATTGTGAAAATTTGTATAGGCCAAAAGGAGGTAATGGAGTGTGATGTAGTAAAAAGGAATGAACGGACTCGTACATAGGACCAAGAGCCATAAGAACCTGGATCAGCTGGAGATGTTATGCACTAATCTTAGCTTGAGTGATCTGATTCCAAATAAGTTGGATTTACCCTAAAAAGCATTAATAGATTGGCAAGAGCTTACCCTATAGAATGAAAAGCAATCCACAATTGATAATAGTGAGCAAGACTAGAAGTTTGAAAAGGAGTTGTTAAGAAATCTCAGACCTTTTTTACTATATCAAGAGTTTCAAATTGGATATAGATGTTGAGGATGGATGTGTTGTAAAACCAAGTGATAATCTGATGGTTTTGACATCCCAATCTTCAAGACGTTCTAGAAATTTGGTATCACTTTTGTCTGAACAATGTCACCTGTAACAATATGCCACTGTTTATGTCCTGCCAGGAAGTGTTTCATATTGTGGACCCATAAATTATAGTTGTTACCATCTAAAATGGTTGAGATAGCTGGGAAATATCTAATTTCTCCATTTGAAATCAAAAGTAGGCAAAACAGAGGGCAAAATCAGATTTAGGAGGTCAAATTTAGGCAAGAGAGATGCTTACAGTAAAAAGTCAATAGTCAACAGTTAACAACCAATAGTCAAAGGAAGATGTGGCGAAACTCGTGGCAGGTTAATGATGATATGGCAGAACTTGTGGCAGTACTCTTGGATGTTGGCTGGGCATTCAATCAACATAAGGGAGATATGGTCAAGGAAGTGCGTGGAGGCACATGGTGGTACGTAGAGTGATAGACAAGGCTAAAAATTTACATATCAATAGAACAAGGACTTGTGGTGTAATGGAATCATATTGGCAAACAAATAAAAAAAGCTACAATTGAGAGCAAACTAAGCCCTTTAAAGGTGAAGAATTTTGGCAAATACTGAGGCTGAAAACATGTTCAAAAAGAAAGAAAGGAAGGATAGGGGCAATAAACCCAAAGAACAACTGATCAAGGACGGAAAAAAAAGAGACAAAAAATGTATGCCTATGCTCTAACACCATGTTATGAATTCTAGGAGAAGGATTGAGAACGTAAACAAGAGGGAGGAAGAAGTGTATTGCATATTGAGATATAAATGCAATGTGTACATGAGTAAAGTATTTATACAAGAGTCATAGGTACAAATAAGGAAGTCTAGCAGTAAATTAGGCTAAATCTAAGCTAATAACAATTAGGCTAATATTGTGGTTTGACCAACGTTAACACCCATAAATTTTCAAATTCACAACCCATCCTCTTATTTATAAGAATATCTACCCACTGCAAATTCTCATCTTCTCGAGCCATTTCACTTATTACACCCCCTATCATGCCTACTATCGTCCACACCTGTAGCTTTTGCTAGCATAGGACAAGAGATCTAAGAGATCTATGGCTAAGAGAATAAAGGGTGTCTTTTTAAACATTAAACTTGTTAATATAATCAGATGAAACTTTTCAAAATGATTGAAAAATTACAGATTTTATTTCTCGAGGTGCCTTGTCATCTTTGGATGGTATAACACAATTCAAGACTTTTAAAATGATGTCATCAACTCTTGTACAAATGGATGGTTAGGATGATACTCTTTGAAGAATCTTCTGTGAATTGTTAAGATGAAGTACAGAAAAACATGACACAACTTTATCTTCCTCTTCTTCATACCATAGGATAGCTTCCAAATACTCCAAGCATGACATTATCCCCACTTCAAACATGATAGTTGAATATGCCTATGTGAGAATTTTTCATATTGTGGTTTAATACCATAATTGGTCTAATGATTGTAGTTAATGTATATGAATGTCCTATTTTGATGGTAAATGTTGAAGGGATTTCATATTACGAATCGAGTAAAAATTAAAAATTTTAAATCCCATAATAATGAGGATCGTTTCTATTAGTGCTAATTTTTCTTGTATTTTGTTTGCATCACTATCAAGTTTATATTCCTATAAGAGGAATTGTTAAACCATACCTTTGGTCTCAAACAAAGTTGTATTCCTCTTCGGTTCACCTTGAATCTGAAACAAGAAGGACGTCGAGTTCGTGCTAGCGTTCTCTTCGTCACCTGTTTCTTAATCGATTACTTAATCGATAATTGTTTTAACAAGTTATGAGAGAGACCAATAGCTAACAAGAACAAAACCTATATCCAAGTCTAACCAGGACTGTAAAATTTTTATAGTCTCAAAATATTCTTTAAATTCCCGCAGCATTTATGGCAATTAAATCAAGAATGGTTTTGAAACAACATGCTTAATTCCTGACCTTTTGGTACTAGAATAGTGATAACTACTTCTAGCAAACTCCAAACGACCTGAAACCTTCACCATTAGATTCTACACTTTAAGGGCTACAAAATTGATGGGTCATTTGTCTAGAATGGTTATCATTTGCTATTTCAAGTTCTTGTTCAAAAATCACTTTAAAATCTGTCACGAATTTGATAGCTATAATAATACATCTATTCTCTCTCTTTATTTGTTAAAATAAATTCTTTTGGGCTTGGGCTATAAATAAATTTATATTTCATTAAATTTATATTATCCTTATAATATACATTTTAAATAAATTTATTTCCCGTCTAGACTGTCACGTCATGTGATAATATCTTAACATGTACCTTTATTTCATCAACATGAAATCTTGTACACTGAAAATATATATTCTTGTTTCCCATTCAGTTGGTATGACCTATATCGAGGATCTGTGTTGTGTTGGCAATGAAATAAAAAATTTTATTTCATAAACTGTAAGCGATAATCTAGTTATACATTACAACTACCCAAACAACATAGTTGTTTGGTAAACCTTTTACGTAACACGATCCTTCTAGTAATGTTATTATTAACATTACTTGTGTCCATTCCTTGCCTTATGATATTATGATTAATATACAAAGTAAGACTGTGTCATATTTGTATTATAATCGTTTCTTGGTCTCCATTAAGTAAATTAGAAATTATAACTGTACCTTAGTTATATTGGATCCATTTATAATTCTACTTTACCAAGGGTCGCATAAAATATCATTACTCATTATTAATGAGTGGCAATGATGCTATTTACATGCACCTTTTCCCGCACAAGTTATATATAAAGAACTATTATTTTTATCACCACTTGTTATAAGCAACTTTTAATAATAATGATGTTATACATTCCTAATGTGAAAAAAATATATGTATCAATTTTGGAATCAAAGACATGATAAAAACATTAATGACAAACACAATCCATATAATGTTTTATCTATTAGGTTTGTTCAATATATGAAACCTTTCATATATTCACTTTATTAAATGATAATCCTTTATCAATGTTTACAGAACTACAACATACTTTAATCAGCACGACAGTTTTATATGGCATATTAGTGTTCCTGCTAATATCCAAGACCTGTGAACATTTTAGAATTGAATATTTATATTATTTAGAGTTCTGTGGTTCAAGACCAAGTGCATCTTCTTGAAAACTTCTAAATAAATATAAAACTAATGGAACAAAATAATAATAATATTCAATTCATAAGTATAACATATAAAAGTAATCATCTTAGATAACTTTTAGAATACAAATCTAACAATCTCCCACTTATTCTTAAAGTTATCTCTTATACATTCTTATGTATTAACTTTAAAACTAGGGTTACCTTCTGACTCAGTTTGTTATCTCTATCCACTGTCCATGTTCCCTTAGACCTATAGAGTCAAAGCGGACTTCGCTCTTTGCTTGAGATAAAGGCTTTGTTAGTGGATCTACTGTGTTACTATCCATGTCCACCTTTAATAATTTTATTCTACCCTCTTCTATGAAGTCTCGAATGAAAAAATATTTTCTATCCATGTGTTGGATCTTGTGATGTGCCTTCGGTTCTTTTATTTGTGCAATAGCTCCACTATTCTCACAAAATAGTTCCAATGGTCCTTGAATGGAAGGAACCACATTAAGTTCCTCAATGAACTTCTTAATCCAAATACCTTCTTTGCTGGCTTTAGTAGTAGCTATCACTTCAGATTGGGTGGTTGAGTCAATCGTTGTTGATTGTTTGAAACTTCTCCAACTAACAGAACCCCCATTTAGAATAAAAACATATCTGGATTGTGACCTCTTATCATCATAATTGATCGCAAAACTTGCATCGGTGTAGCCTTCTACAACGAGTTCCCTTTTTCCTCCATACACAAGAAACTTATCCTTAGTCCTGTTCATGTACTTAAGGATAGCAGTCCAATGAGTAGGACCTGTATGGGCTTAATGACGACTTGTCATACTCAGAGCATACGCGAGATGAGGTCATGTACACACCATAGCATACATGATGGAACCAATTGTAGAAGCATATGGTACATTCGTCATGATTTCAATATCTTTACGTGACGTAGCACATTGAGATTTGCTAAGTGTTACACCTTGAGTCATTGGAACATTTCCTTTCTTGGAATTCTGCATGTTGAATCGTTTCAACACTTTGTCAATGTATGTATGTTGACTTAATCCAATGAGTTTATGAGACCTGCCTCTGCAGATCTTAATCCCTAAGATGTATTGGGCCTCTCCCAAATCTTTCATTGAAAAAATATCTTTCAATGAAGTTTTCGTTTTCTCCATTAAGGGAAAAAAGTTGCCTATTAATAATATGTCATCGACATATAAGACCAAGAAAAGTTCATAGCTCCCATTGATCATCTTATATACAAGGTTCTTCCTTACATTGGATGAATCCAAGACGTTTAACCTCATCATCACAGCGTTTGGATGCTTGCTTCAATCCATAAATGGACCTTTGAAGCTTGCATACTTTACTACCATTATTGGGTCTTCAAAACCTGGAGGTTGTACTATGTACACATCCTCTTCCAAATTCCTGTTAAGGAACACTATTTGGACATCTATTGCTATATTTCATAGTCATAAAATGCAACAATGGCTAGTAATATCCGAATAGACTTAAACATTGCAACAGGCAAAAAGGTTTCATTATAGTCAATCCCTTGAACTTGACTGGACCCTTTCGCTACAAGTCTTGCCTTTGTATGTTGTCATGTTTCCATCCATGTCCATCTTTCTCTTGAAAATCCATTTATTTTGAATGCCTTTCTTTCCTTCAGGAAGATCTGCTAAGACCCATACTTGGTTGTCATACATGGATTGCATTTCAGATTTCATGGCTTCGTACTATGACTTTGAGTCATCTCTATTCATTGCTTCTTGAAAGGTCATCAAATCTTTGGTATCCATTACCAATGTCTCATGAAGCCCTAGATAGAAATCAAGTTTCTTTCTAGATCTTGTTGGCCTTCTCAATTCTTGTGACTCTTTTTGTTCATCCTGAATTTCTTGAACCTCTTGCACAATCTCTTGTGGAATTGGTTCAATATTGGCTTGAACATTATGTGGTCACGTGTGAACCTCTTCCTTAATATGTTGAGGAACCTGTACACTCATGCTTCCACTAGCCATAGTGTTGGGACCCGATCTCGGGACCGGACCCCAACCGGAAAACAAAGAATGGAAAACGGAGAACATAGTAGAAAACAAATCAGATCGGAAGTCATAAGCGGAAGTGTCGAAAGCGAATTGACGGAATCGAATTCAAATTGAATCGAACAAATCGGATAACAAAATGTGGAACAAAGGAATTGAAAGCGAAACGAATATCCGACATCTGCGAACAAAAGCTTTAGAAAAGAGTCGCGTTGCGCTGGAAACCCTAAGACTAATCCGAAATTGGTATAAATTTTTTTTTTCATTCTTTTCTTCTTCAGAATATTCATTCCTTTTTCTCTTCATTCAATCTTATTTTGGAAATTCATCCTTTTTAATCTCAAGTTCCTTTGCCAAAATGTTCCATAACCTCAAATTACTTGACTTCTCGAAATCAAGTATATCTTAATCTTATATTCAATTCTAAAGGTTCTGATA
>JAOSBK010000205.1:9491682-9529762 GCA_027568895.1 Erythroxylum shatona | reverse complement strand
TGCCGAGATATAATTCGATACTTCTAACCCATCCCAATTTACTAAAATACCCTTCCCATCGGTGATGAGATGTTACATTAAGTATTTCTATACTTTAATTAATGAGATCAATTATTTTCTTCATAAGAAAGAAACATAATATGTGCTAATTTTACTGTGTCAACAATATCTAGTCTTGATGAAACTACAACTAGGAACATTTAGGAATAATACATAAGTGTAAATTGAACCTCATAATTATGATCTCATAATAATTTCAATTACACAGTCATTATTCCAAGGATTTTATCTTTACGAATAATAATTAAATAATTAACAAATTCATAAAGATAAAGAATACCTCTGATTAATAAATAATAATGTTACACAAATATTTACAACCAAAATAAATTGATTGTAAGGACATAAACTAACAAGACAAGCATAACATAATGATCTTAGAAGAATCATCATCGCATTAAAAGAGACAATATCCTCGGCGGCGAAAATTATTGGTAAAATTTTATGGAGGAACTATTGCTTGACTTTTTACAAAACATAATAGTTTTCTATATAAATTTTTTTAAAAATAAAATTTAATGGAATTGATAAAATTGAATTTTATTTTTAATTGTTAGTACAAATAAAATAAAATCTGTACATTGAATACCCGGGTAGCAGTAACAACTTGTTGTCGTCATGTTAATGAAAAATGTCTTGACAGAATCTTAACAAATTTGTCCACAACATAAATGAGACAAAAAAAAAAGGACTTGATAATAAATAATAATAATAATATGATAGAAACTTAACGGATAGTATTAATTAATAATATTTTAATGTCAACAATAATTTTAAACTATAATTAAGAGAATAATTTTAATAATATTTTCATATCACAAATAATTTTAAATTATATAGAAAATAAAATTATATGGGAGGTTTATTCTATTTTTTATTATCAACGATATGATGCTACAAAAAGCTCTCTAGATGCCTGTCAGCGTAATTTGAAAGCAAAAGCATCGACGACTAGCTTTATCATCCCTCCGTGATCCTCACGACAATCTCGTACCGATCATGAATAAATTACTTACGGTTGCAGATTGATTTTGTTTTAAATTAAAAAAGAAGAATATATGTAGAAAAGACGAGGCTAATCTAAGCAGTTCTGTGAGGAAACTTGGTCCAGGGTTCAAGAAAAAAAATCAGATTTGATTTATCCTAAGAATAAAAGAAAGAAACATTTGTTAATTTAATTAGATTAAGAAGAATCAAGGTTGTATTCAACGTAGGGAATCTTTAAATTCTCGTATGTTTATGTCAAGTTAACGATGGACGATATATTTATTGGAATATCAAATATAACTAAGAATATTACATTGGAAAGAGATAGAATTAGTAAATGACATATAATTAAAAATGACTCATAAATTTAATGTTTTAAGTTTTTGGGTTAAAGTATAGTGTCAAAACTCATAAATATATTTAGTTGGGTCGGTCGTACCAGGTCCGAATCTAATCAAAACGGCCCATAGACCGATCGGTCTACCTCTCAAGGATTTGTCTAAATCCTATAGGCTATGTCAGGCCCGGGCCCAGGTTCACGTATCTACGGCTCATTCATAGGAGTTAGTCTCCCATGCAAACGTAAAGACTTACGTAAAGACCTAAACCTAACGTCTACTCCATATATAAGGTATTGTTCTGCCATGATACAGGTACGAGATTACAACCCTAGTTTTTTCTCTGTTCTCAGCGACCAAAGCTCCCTCACAAAAGACTAACTTGAGCGTCGGAGGGGCCTTCCGGGAACCAACCCCTGGCGTGCCTTTATTTGTTTTGCAGATACTCAGCAGCCAAGGTCACACAAAATTATGGATCCAAGCAATAACGTTCAGCCCCAGCAGAAAATGACTGAACCAGGGTTCTTGATTCCCTTTAAATAAACCAATATTCTCATTCAATCTAAATTCAAATGGAAATTCCCTAAAACTTCCATAATCACAAAATTGCAATAAAGACAAATCAAGTTCAAATCTAACCCACCCATAGTCCATTTAAGTTAGAAAAACCAAAACCTAATTTAAAAACCCTAAAAATCAAATGGGCCTCTCAATCATCATCTTCCTCTAATCATTCCCAATACAAAAACCCTTTCTCTCACTAAAACTCCTTAATTCTCAACACAACCCATTTCTTTGATAAAACAAGAAGAAAAGATGATGAACTTACCTTAGAAGCTTGATTTCTTCTTCTTCCCACAATTTCTTCTTTCTTTCTCTTCTTTCTCCACGATTTTTCCTTCCTTTCTTCTTCTTTTCACGTTTTTTCTTCTCTCTTCTCTTGGCTTCCACGACACTCTCTCTTCCTTTATTCTAATTCAAGTCCATTTTATTAGTCTTTCTTCCAATTATACCCCTCACTTAGTTAACCTTTCCAATTTTGCCCTTCATCTTAATGTAATGCCCATTTAACAACATAGTCCATTAATACCATACTATACTCCAATTTAATTCTAATCTTTCTATTTAATAACCCCAATTTCTTCTCACAGTTGCTAAATTAATGACTAAATTAAAAAATAATAAAACAAATAAATCAATAATAATAAAAAATTCAGAGTCCAACATTAACATCTGCCTTGTTTTAGTTTTGCAGAATTTCAAATTCTGGAAATAATTTTTATATTAAATTTTTTTCATTTTACTGTTGTTTTTGGAATTTATTCTTTCAATTAGAGGTAGAAATCTTCAATTAATGTTTTGGAAGTCTTTCTACATTTAAAATATTAGTTTTTGTAGTGTTTTATGATATGGTTTTGTTTAGTATCAGGCGGGTCATAAATTGGGTTGTTTTGACCCGGTTGGAGGTTGAAGAAAACTTTTTCACCAAATGACATCATTTTGTTTGTTTATTAAAATCAAATTTTGATGCAATGGTTGAGGCTTAAACTTGCACCCATATAAGTGCATAGTAAGCCTTTGCCAACTAAACTAAAGTTTATATTCTTATTCATTATGCGTTGAAGTTATATTTGTACAAAAGTTCAACATGAATCAGACTATGACATAATTTTTATTATATTGGAATGATTAATTAGGATGAAATATCAAATTATTTTTTCTAATTTTCCCACAGATGTTAGGAATTGAAATATAATTTGATTGTTTTATCTTAAATTAACATAAATTTGTTTGAATTAAAAATTTAGCCCATATGCAATTTTTATGGCATTTAATTTATGTCATTTAATATATGTTTACATTGGTACAACATATATATAGTTTGTTCACCTCAATTTATTGATAAGTAACATATATGTTTAAATTATGCAGAGCTATTCAGACTATTAGTTTTTTTTTAGTAAAAGTTGTGAAATTCACGAATTAAGGGGCGAAAACTATAAGATTTTGGAGAGAATTCTTCTTCATCTAGGGTGGATGGACACTAATTATGCTATTCGGAAGGATAAACCACCTAAGGTAACTGAGGCCAGCACTACAGATGTCATTGCTCTTTCTAAATGTTAGGAGCTATCTAATCACCTAAGTGTGATGTTAATAAAAACCAAATTTTATGATAGCATTCGTGGTTTTGTATAATAGTATGACAATGTCTATGCTCTATTGAATGATATCGATAAGCAATTCGAAACTTTAGACAAAACACTTGCAAACACCTGTTTATGAAGTTTGCATTTATAAGACTCACCAGTATTCAAGGTGTGCTTGAGCGCATCATGAAGATAAGGGATATTGTAGCTTAGTTAAAGATACTTGAGGTTAAGATGTCTGATTCTTTCCTCGTGCATTACATTTTGAACACGCTTCTTTAAAATCTGTTATAAACTACCAAAGCTGATATTAAGAAGAAATCCAAATGCTTCTTTTCCAAGAAAAAAGGACATATGAAGAGGGATTGTGTCAAACATAAGGGATGACTTGAAAAGAAAAGGTAATCTACTTTTAAGTTTACCCTTCCACCACCATACAAACCCTTTAAAATTTGTTATAAACTACCTAAGCTGATGTTAAGAAGAAATCTAAGTGCTTCTTTTCCAAAAAAAAAAAGGACATATGAAGAAGGATTGTGTCAAACATAAGGGATGACTTGAAAAGAAAAGGTAATCTACTTTTAAGTTTACTTTGAATCAAGTTTGTCATGACACATAGTTGATTGATTCTAGTTGTACAATCCATATTGCAAATAAGTTGTAGGATTTGCAAAACCTAAGGAAGTTAGTGGGAAGTGAGCAATATATCTTATCTAAAAACAAGATGCGTTCATGTATAGAGGCTGTTAGGGATTTCAATTTATTTTATTGTACTAGTTTTGTTTTAAAATTAGAAAAGACATTTTATATTCCCAGTTTCTCTAGGAAATTGATTTCAATTTCAAGACTTGTACCTTTTGGATTTTTAAAGTTAAATTATAAATCTGACTTTGTTAGGAATAGTACATTATTTGATGGTCTTTTCTAATTTAATTTACAAGATAATACATGTTACAATGCAGCACATGTTTATTCTGAAATAAAAATGTTGTGTTATCAATGGAAATTCCTCTTTATTGTGGCACTAAAGATAAGGAAATATTTTCATAAAAAGGATTAAAAGATTGGTGAATGACAAAGTGCTTATTACTTTAGAGTTTACTGATTTTGAAACTTGTATGGATTGCATAAAGGGAAAGCTGACCAACAAATTAAAGAAAGGTCCTAAGGGAAATTTAGACATATTAGATATCATACATATTGATATTTGTAGTCCAGATATGGACTTGTATGGTCAAAAATACTTGATCTCATTTATAGGTAATTACTCACAATATGTATCTTTACTTGCTTCTTAATAAGAATGAAGCACTGGATGCTTTCAAAATATCCAAAGCTAAAGTAGAGAAATAATGTGGTAAGTAAATTAAGATCATGAGGTCTACTAGAGTGGAGAATATTATGGTAGATATATCGATGGTGGAGAAGTACATAGTTCATTTGCAAGGTGTCTTCAATAAAATGAGATAGTAGCCCAATACACTAAGCGTAGATCCCTGGACTAGAATGGTGTGATAGAAAGAAGAAACTGAAAATTACTGGACATGGTATGGAGCACATTGAGTAACTCCAAACATCCTAAGGCCTTGTGAACTAAAGCTCTTAAGACAACAATGTATATATTGAACCAAATACCAACCAAGGTTTTTCCAAAGATATCATTTGAGTTCTTTAAAGGTTAACAACTGCGTTTGCAACATTTTTGCATTTGGGAATGTCTGTCTAAAATGAGAATTAATAATCCAAAAGAGAAAAAATTATACTTAAGGATCATAAGCGGATATTTTATTAGATATGCTGAAAGGTCTAAAGGATATAGGTTCTATTGTTCATCACATCACACTAAAATTATGGAATCAAGAAATGCAAAATTTCTTGAGAATGATTTGATTAGTGGGAGGGATCAATTTTAAGATAAAGTTTCTGATAATAATCATTTGGATACTCAGTTTTTCACCTTAAACAACAAAGTGATTGTCATTCACAACACTCTTTAAGTTCAAGTAGACATTGTACAACTAACTATTGAAATTCAGTATCCTATAGTTAACATAAATAACAATCAAGAAATTTGACAGGTTGCTAATAATTCAATAGATCCAGTTATTTAGGAATTACCTAAAAGCATTTAACAACCAGTTGAACAACAGACCCTAAAGAGGATGTAAAGAGATCTACTAGAATAAGGAAATCAATTATTACTAGTGATTATGTTGTATATCTTTAAGAATCTGATTATAATATAGGAGCTGAGAATGATCCTAAAACCTTTTCACAAGCATGAGTTGTAAAGAATCAAATTTATGTTATAATACCATGAAGGAAGAAATGAATTCTATGAAGAATAACGATGTTTAGGATCTTGTTGAGTTACCTAAAGGAGCAAATCTTGTAGGCTGCAAATGGGTATTTAAAATAAAGAAAGACTCATTAGGCAACATTAAGAGATACAAGGCAAGACTTGTTGCTAAAGGATTCACTTAAAAATAAGGAATTGATTACACAAATACGTTTTCTCCTATGTCTAAAAAAGATTTACTTATTATAATTTTGATAATGGTAGCTCATTTTGACATAGAATTGCATCAAATGGATGAGAAAATGGCTTTTTTGAATGGTGACCTAAAGGAAGAGATTTACATGAAACAACAAGAAGGATTCTCTTCTAATAATGGTGAACATTTAGTTTGCAAGCTTAAAAGATCTATATATGGATTGAAATAAGCATCCCACCAATGGTATTTAAAATTTCATGATGTTATCTCATCATTTAGTTTTAAAGAAAATTTTAGATCAATGTATATATTAGAAGGTTAGTGGAAGCAAAATTTGTTTTCTTGTATTATATATGGATGATATATTACTTGCAACCAATGATAAGGATTTGTTACACGACGTAAAACAATCCGCTCTAAGAATTTGGAAATGAAAGATATAAGTGATGCATCTTATATCAATGGCATTAACATCCATCAAGATAAATTTCATGATATTTTGGCTTTATCTCAAGAAACCTATATTAATAAAGTTTTAGAGAGATTTCAGATGAAAGATTGTTCACTAAGTGTAGCTCCCATTATGAAAGGTGATAGGTTGGACTAAGAATCAAAAATGATTTCGAAAGGGAACAAATGAAAAACATTTCATAGCTTCTGTAGTTGGAAGCCTAATGTACACTCAAATTTGTCTAACCTGACATTGCATTTTTTATTGGAATGTTAGGTAGATATCAGAGTAACCTAGGATTAGATCACTAGAGAGTTACAAAGAAAGTATCGAGGTATCTTTAAGAGACCACATATTACATACTTATAAATAGACGAACCGACAATCTGGAGGTGATAGGATACTCAAATTATTTTTTTGATGGTTGTTTTGATTTATGAAAAAAAACATCATGTTATATCTTCATGTTTGCCCATAAAGCCATATCTTGAAGGAAGGCCAAGCAGTCTTTGACTGCTATTTATACCATAAAGGCTAAGTTTATTTATTACTTTGAGGCTACATCACATGGTGTATGACTAAAGAGTTTCATATATGGGCTTAGACTCATGGATTCCATTTATAAGCTATTAAGAACATGTTGTGATAATTCAACTGTTGCTTTTTTTTTTTGGCTAAAAACAATAGAGTGATAGTCGAAATAAACACAACAACATTAAGTTTTTATCCATAAGGGAATGTGTTAAGCAAAAGAAACTGATCATTTAACAAGTTAGCACTAAATTGATGATAACTGATACTTTAACAAAAGACATACCACCATTGAAGTTCAAGGATCATGTTGTCAGAATGAGATTGGATTCTATTATATAGATTTCATTATATTGACAATGTTATTTTGAAACTTTTATAATATTTTCTAATACCATGGTGTACATTATTGAATTATGAGAAATTGATTATTTTGGATTTGGAATAAACATAAGGTTTATTTAATAAGTAATGTTACAACATTCGGGTTGATACTAAATATAATATACTGTAATAATAAAAGATAATACTGAACTACTAAATGACTTATCGTCATGATTCATATATTATATTTGGATCATTTTAGGATTTGATACTAAGTTAAATGTATGGACCAAGTAGGAGAATGTGATAAATTCTCATATTCTGGTTTAATACCCATAAATAGTCCAACATTTCTAGTTAATGGATATCAATGTCCTATTTTTGTGGTAACTGTCAATGTGCTTGATGGGAGCACATTGATATATGTTTTTTCTTGCAAACTTTTGAGATTCTTAAACTTCTTTTCTCTTCTGAAAAGATACCCCATCGATTTTGTGATTGAGAGCTTAGAAGAATTTCAAAAACACAAACTTTCCAAGCAAAAAATCAATGGCAAGAGGTATTTCAATTTCTTTTACATTCAATTTATTTGTTATTCTAACATATATTACTATTAAATATATGTTAAATTGTCTTAAATTTGGTATCAGAGCACAATAACCTTTACCTTGTTTTAGTTTTTAGAGAATTTTGAATTTAGGAAAAAATTAGATTAAAAAAGTTTCAATTTAAAGTTGTTTTTAGAAGTTATTCTTTTTATTAAAAGTGGAAATTTTCATTTAAGTGTTTTGAAAGTGTTTCTATATTCAAAAGATGAGTTTTGTGATGTTTTATGATTTCATTTTGTTTTGTATCCAGCTGGTTGTGAACCGGGTCGTTATGACTCGACTGAATGTTGAAGAAGACCCTTTTATCAAACCACATCATCTTGTTTGTTTATTTAATCAAATTCTGATGCAGTATAGATAGTCTACTTTTGTTGCCTTAGTTTAGCAATGTAGGTAATATGGATAGCTACTTAGGTAAGGTTGCTTAAGCCCTATCCCAAAGAAGACATTTCTATAGCTTGTGTTTCTGTTTGAATGAGATGAAAATTAGTTCAAGACCATCCTTAGCTATGCTCATGCTTTTGAAAATGACCATCATAAACAAGACAGGATAGAACAAGACACATTAAGTGTAGTAGTTTATGGCCCTATTTGGCAAACAGCGGATTGTATTAGTTGTTAGCTGATTCCATCAGCGATTAGCTGATAGCTGATTCTATCAACTGATTTAATCAGCAAATAACATCAGTTGTTTATTAAAGATGTTTGGTAAAAATTAACTATTTAGTATTAGTTATTGATGTGTAAAATGACTTATAAGGGTATGACTTTTAAAAAAATTATAAGGGCATGAATATTATATTTCTTAAGGGTTATTTAGTTTCACTTCTGTTTTTCTCTTGCGGTTTTTAGTTTTTGTTTTCTATTTTCTGTTTTTGTTTTTTAATTAAAAACAAAAAACATATTTAGTTGAGATTTCTAATATAAAACTGAAAATAAAAATCTGTGTGGTTCAGATTTGTAATTAAAATTTGAAAATAAAAACATGTTTGATTTTACCCTCCTATTTTTATTTTTGTAACTATACTCTTACGTTAATAATTTCTAATATAATATATTGTATTTTTAAATTAATTAATTCTCATTATGATTTTATCTACATATATATAAAAAGTTTTTTTTGTCTTCTACTTTTCATATTTTTCTTTGTTGTCTCTTCCGCTAATTTGTTTATTTCTCTTAATCTGTCCAGACTCAAGTAATATGAATCAAGTTCAATCAAATTCAGGCTTACATTGCCATCACTAATTGTACCGAATTTAGTATTGAATTCAATTATAATATAGCAATGTTATCGATATCGATTATATCATATACCATTTTGAATAATTGCTTAAAATTTTAAAATATTTTTAAATTTTATAAAATTTTATTAATATAAAGATTTATACAAATTTTAATAAATTAATAATTAAATCAAAAATTTTAAAAATTAGCATTAAAATAAAATATATATAAAAATCAAACACCGATATGAATATCACAACTCCACACGCATACCCCAAACTGAAAGTCTTCCCAACCCTATTTAAACGCCACCAAATTCTATGAAAACGAAAACCCATTTCTTACTACTCAACACAAGACCTATTGTCAGTGCTTGACGTTGAAGAAACAATTGCCCTTTAAATTATTGGGATTTTTGTTTCTTTTTTGTTAGGTTAAAAGATGCATATTAGATCTTCCACCAGTACTAGTCCATCAACTTTACCAACTTTCTGTCCTCACCATGACAACTTCACAGATTTACTTGCACCAGATTTTACTTCCCTCCTCTCTGATGAGGTTCTACTACTGTTTTTTTTAGATTATGACATCTCTTTCAATCTCTGGCCTTCGTTGCTATTGTCGGAGTTGCCTCATCTATGTGTGGCAGAGAGAGTCGGAGCTTGGGTCTTGTAAAAATTTGCTAGTTGTTGTGTTAGGTCCGGAGTATACTAAAGACGATAATAGAGATAGAAAATAGAGATATGTTATTTTTCTGTCAAAAAAAACATATTGTCAAAATTCAAAGAAAGATATTTTCTTGTTTCTGTAAAATCATTGTGATTTTTTTGTTTTCAGAAATAAAAAATCACAACAGAGATAAACAAACACGTTTTACTTACATTTTTTATTTTTACAAAAACGACAACAAAAAATGGAAGAAAAAAGGAAACAAACAATTCCTTAGTATTTCGTTGAATATTCTTATAAGAATTTAGATTTAGATATTTATTTTTACAAAAATTAAGTTTATAATTTTAAAAAAAATATAATAATGATCATGATGATAATAATCCAACGTTAAATTCTCTATTACTATTAATGATGCAGCGAGCTACATCATATTAGTATTTTTCATATAATATGTATGAACTTTATTATTTAATAAATTAAATATATATATAATTATAACATGACACAAATATGATATGTAATAGTTATATACTAAAAATATTAATTTGATGTGACTCTTTATGTTCAAAAATGTAATATTATGATATTTTTAAATGTAAACTAATATTATAAAATTAAATAAAGATTAAAAGTTTAATTAACTCTTTTATTATATTCTTCCAAACTTCATGACATAATTGTACAATCAAAAAAAAGCCAATTTTGAAAACACATAAAGCAAAAGTAGAGTAAAGTGGAAAACAATATTGTCACTAGGCAAACAGCTAACTCCAAAAACTCCTCTTATGGAGCTTTTAAAAATCAGCTAATTAGGGTTAAATAAACTGACCAATAAATCATTCACCAAACTCATCAATAGCTTTAAAATGGTCAAAAAATTAACTTTTAGTCAATAAGCTAAAAAAACAACTAATAAACTATTTGCCAAACACCTTCTATATCATTGAATGGGGAGGCTATCTTCTTCAACCAAATTAGGACTGTGTTGCTGGAATTATAGGATTTCGAGGAAATGGGCTTAATAGTTACACCTGCCAAAGATTATTATTTATGGTTCTAATCTTAAGTCATTTAATTTTATCTATATATTTATATAAATTTTATATAAATATGTGAATAAAGTTTAATAGCACAAAATTAGAATATCATAAATAGTCTATATTAATTATAATCAAGTGTTGATGTTTCAGACGAGAAAAGTGTTCAAACTTTTTGATGAGAGATACAAGATAGGAACGATCCATGTTCTCAGTTCTCCAAAGAATGAACTACTGGTTCAGTGGAGCAACTGTCTACTGAAATAAATTAATTTACAGAACATTGCAGCCAACAAACGTTATCATAGAAATCTCAAATTCTGCAAGCAAACACTATGACATTTACAGCCAGAGATGACAAGCACTGCAAATAAATTACCGTTCACAGGGAAATTGCTGCCTATTCCATCTTTTTCCTGAATAAGGCACAACATCATTAGAAAACTAAATCATAGGAGAAGAAACAATTCAAGAACACTTTGAATGTAAAAAAAGAGAAAGAAGGGTGTTAATTTTACCATTTCAGAACACATTCCTCTGTAGATCCTGCAGTTTAGGGTCCACGAGTTTGCCTTCCTTTTGTGCTTCAGACCCAGAAAGGGGAGTATCAAGGTCAGGAGGATTCTGCCATTTTCGCAAACGTGTCAGTCCTAAGCTATCTATGTACATTACTGCGGTATAGCCATAGGTCGTTAACATATTACCATGCAGCGAACTAGCGCCCAGTTGACACCTTTGAAGAATGGATGCCTCTTAATTTCATTTGCTCCTTCCCTTGAACCTAACCTGCTTTTGGCATCTCTGTGCAGCAACCGGTACATAAGCTGCTTTGCGTTGAGACTAACCTGAACGTACTTGGCAATTTTAATTAAAACCATCACAGGTATCTAGGCTAATTCAACAAATTGGAGTCATTCTAGATGGCCTTTATTGTGATCTTTAAACGCTTTTTAATCAGGCTGAGACACTAAAATGACATTTTTTAATGCAAGAGCATGCACAGATGGTGTTACCTGCTTACTGGATGGAAATTTAAGGTCTTTGTGAAGTATATTGGCAAATGTCTTCTGCCTTGTTTTTCCTCTAAAGGGTGTATATCCATAAAGCATTTCGTATAGAAGAATACCTGGAAATTTTGATTTTAATTCACTCAATTATGAAAATGCAAAGATCAATAACTGTTAAGATACAAATCCTATTAACTACAAGAGTAGCATAATTACCTAGAGCCCACCAGTCTACTGCACTAGTATGTCCAGCTCCAGAAATGATTTCCTGAAATAATTTGGAAAGTGAGAAAAATGAAGAAAAAAGATACGAATCTATATAATCTAAGAAAATATCCGGAAAAAAAAAGACTCCAGCATATAAACATATAGAAAAAGAAAACTATGACTTAAACGATTTCTCAATCAAATTCAAAGGAAAATGGAGAAAGGACGTAGAAAGTTATGTAGTGTATGTTTATGTGTTTTGCCATATGATCGTGAATTTCTAGCTTTTCTGGGTTACATAAGATGATACATATTGGTATAATAGTATGTGTATTTCTTCTTCCATTATGATTGAAGAAATCAAATGGAAGGCTGTGATAATGGAAACTAGAAAGGTGTTGAGAGAACTAACTGGAGCTATGTACTCTTCAGTCCCAACAAATGAATTTGAAGCTCTCATGGGTTCAGCCACAAAGGTCGGAGTCTCCTGACGTTTACGGTGCTTTTTTTTCTTTTCATTTACGCTAGGAATCAAAAGCTGCAAAACATGATGTTATTATTACTTTCAGCGTCTAAACCAGAAGTAAGAAAGATGCGTCGGTCAGATACCTGTGGATTGCACGATGTCAAACATGAGAGATCAAAATCTGTCAAGGACACATGACCATCGCTCTGGAGTAAAACGTTCTCAGGTTTCAAATCTCTGTAAATGATCCCTTTTTAAGGAAAACAAGAAAAAAGAGATGAGAGACTTAGCAAGCAAACAATAGAAAAGAAAATCAATCCAGTCCGTACCTTGACAGTGAAGGTATTCCAATGCAACAACCACCTCTGCAGCGTAGAACCTACATTTACCAAGAAAGCACTTGTGAACGGGAGCTTTTATTTCCCTAATAACAATGTACTTATAATGTTCTGTCTCGACAATTCACCTGACAGCATCTTCCTTCAGCACCTTCAACGGTTGTCTGTCCAAAAGCAGGAAGAGCTCTCCACCAGGGCAGTAATCGGTTATAAGACAAATATGGGTTTTCGTCTGGAATAGAAGAAATCTGACATCCTCCTAAGCATATAGAATTCATATTGACATTGCACAAACTACGTACTTGTATATCAAAGTACCTGAAATGAAGCATATAATGCCGGAAGAAAAGGGTGGTCCAGCATATCAAGAATCTCTCTCTCTGCACAAGCTCTATGTACCTGTGTCAGATAAGACAAGCTTGAGTTAGAGGATTACAAGAGGCATAAAGTATGCAAATTTAAGGGTAACAGGAAGCATCAAGATTCATTCAAGAGAAGAAAATCTATCTCAACTCAAGTTTGCAACTAAATGTCAAATACCTTATTGCGGTTGAGCATAACTCCTTTATCCATGACTTTCATGGCAAAATGTAGACCAGTGTCGCACAATTCTACCAAATTGACACTACAATTCACAAGTTAAATCAAACATCAACTATCTTCAAGATAATTTTATAGAATCATCTGACTATCACCTACTCTTGATTAAGCAGTTTACAGGGTAAATGTGAAAGACAAACCTGCCCGTGTCACCAGATCCCAATGGTTTTACCGGCCGAAAATGTTTTAGACCTACTTGCTCTCCACCATCTATAATCTGCAAAGTTAAAATGAGCTCACACATCACACATCCTTATTATCTTTCTCATTTGAGTATGGTCGCTCGTCAATAAAACAAATATATATCTAAAACTGGAACTGTTGCATTCACATCCACTTGAGAAACAAAAACTTTAGAATTTATATATGCCCAAGGACAATTATACTTCACACAGGAATGTTCTTATACAAGAAACTGTCTAACCTAACTTCAATTCCCCACCCAATCAGATTTCTCCACTGCCAACTAAACTTGTCAAATATTTTATCATTCAGATTTCCTGTTCTTATATAACAAAATAGTACCTTCTGAATTGCTTTCCAAGAGGGGCTACCCTTCCTGTGAGGCTTTGGATGAACCACCTTTGAATGATTTGCCCACAAATCTTCTGGTTTCTGCAATGAGGATGGCAGTAATTTTTGTAATAATCTATCACCCAAAACAAAATTCTTTTAAGATGTGGAATTGCAATGAGAATTACCATATTTGCATCTGGAAGTTCTCGCACTGCTTCATTAACGTTTTCTGCAGTTTGTTTGACCTGATGATGACCACCAAACAAAATAATCAATGGAAATAGACTCTTGAGACTACCAATTAACACCACATACACCATCATCGTATGCATAAAATGAATCCATTTTCATGGCATGACTTCAATGGAAAAGGTAGACAAGGGAGTACATACCATGTTTTCACTTTCTTTTGCAGTTTTATCTGGAATGCTGTTGGTACGCGGCTCAACTTGCTCACTCCCATCTAGTTGTACTCCGATAAAATATTGTACTTCCCCCTGTTCATAGAAAGCTGAACTTTGTAAACGAAAGTCTCTTCATTCTGTTCTCTCCTACTCTTCACAATTGATGCTCAGGGGGCTCTCTATTCAAATTACATGATCTAGTTATGTGGGCATCATTTATACCTTCTGATCACGCATAGGCTGCAGATGAAACAGATTCCAAAACTTTTTGCCTGAATAGATGGAAAATCAATATAAGACAAAAAATTTTAAGTGTCGTTTTCTGAACATATCATTAGATCTTCCGCACTATGTATATAAATGAAGATATGGTCCTATAGATAGTTTCTATTTTCACTCAATTGGAGAAAGACGACGAGAAGTAACAATAATCATATTCATACCACTCTTTGTGTAGTTAATTAATTGCACAGTAACATCTGTCTGATTGTCAATAGCCTCTCTTATTTTCCTGACAGTAGCCGGATCAGTTTCAGGTCCTTGCAGAAATCTGTAGTAACAGGATTCCCAGAGCAGAAGGGTGTCAATTAGAAAATTTGTTATGTATAAATGAGATATAATGAAAAACGATGAGAAAAACAGTGATGCAGGTGTTCCTCAGTAGATTTAAAACAATTTCAGTTCAGATAATGCATACGCATGAAAATTATTTGAATCTGAAAATCACTATTTATGTACTGTGCAAAACTTGCCAAGTCTACAAATGTTGACGAGTTAGGGAGATTCAGATCATCAAAGACAAATTTGTTCACAATCATATTAATACTTGAGGATACCTGCAATTTCTTCCCAAGATTTCTTCACGGCTGTACTCTGTCAGCTCCAAGAAACTATCAGAGGCAAATATCTGAAATGTTCAAACAATCAGAAATGACTGAACCTTTATCTTTCTATCCGGTATAAAACACGTCAAAAGACAGGACTCCAATTTAGTAGTAGAATATCTGATGACAAAGTAGTATTCTTACAATGGGATTATCGGGTAGCCTTGGATCAGTAATTACAAAATTCTTCTCTATACGTTCAAGTGTTGTAGCTAGATCAATACCCTGTCTCATTTCCTTTTTCCTCACTTTGTCATCAAGGCTATCAGGCCTGGTATCATCCTCACTCTCTTCATCAAAGAAAGACACTTCGTTGTCATGGAAAGTCTCAGGAGCAGATTGAGTACTTTTTCTCATCAGACTGAATCATGAAAATGTTATATATGTCAAGAAGTGGCACTGGCCAAGCCTGTCATAAAAATTTCCTGAAAGAAATAGTCATACCCCATAAAAGAAAGGCGGACAGATTTTCTTTGTTTCTTTTCTGGCAACTCACTGATCCGCTGCATTGCGCTTCGAGAGTTTCGTCTATCTGGAGGCACGACCTCTGACATTCTCCTTCCTGGTGCTCCTATTTCTTCCTGTTCTCCATAATCTTTTGATTTTCTCATTAAAGGACGATTTGCTGATTCACTATGTGCTCGAGGTCTTTTTACTGCCTCAACAAGTTCGGTCACTGAACTTGTAGCCACATCCTTTTGACGTGCTGTAGAAGTAACATAGTTGTGTAGCTTAGTTTGACATTAAGGGGTTCTAGTTTATCTTCATATCTATATCATTTTAGCATTACTATTCATTCTAGGTTCAAGTAAAATCAACTTCCTCAGTTCTTCATGGTGATCGACTTTTAGTGTACCACTGGACTCTCAACTCTTGCAAGTTTGCTGCCATTGTTTGAGTTGATGTAGGCAAAACAAACATCCATAAATTTGCATTTCCCATCAAAATCATAAATTCCAAAGCAGTGTGGCACTGATAAATTAAAGCCGCAATACTTGTTAAAACTCGACATCTAAGAGAAAACATTCTTGTTCTGGTTAAGTTTCTGTTCTCTCTCGCATAAGATTCTTGTTGCAGTTTAAGTGATAAGAGTCCTCTTAAAAGTATGTCGAGGAGAGTAGCATGCAATTCAGCCTGATATCTAGCTCTAGCTCAAAAAGTTAAGACTAGAAGAACTTCCATTTCAGACTCTTGGCAACTGAGAGTAAATAAATTTCTGCTTTAGCAATAAACATGCTGTTAGTTTTATTACTCATTTTAAGCTTCTGACAACAGAAACTAGCTAAAAAAGAAAAAGAAAATTCCAAGAATTTATGGAAAGAGAGAGGATAGATACCATCATATCTGATCAAAGATTCGGGCAGTCCATTGGGCCGCACCATCTTATCTTTGGACCCCTCAGTGTGTTTGCTAACCTCCACTAGCATTCTGCCAAGTCATCAGACAGAAAAACTGTCATACATGAATGCACTGACAACAGCTAATGTGTCAAATTCCTATTTCCGCCAATCAATAATTCATATGCAGAAAATTTTCCTTCCACTTTCTTCCCTTTTCCTTTTCACCTTATATCCAAAGCATCTAGAGTTCGTGCATGTCGAGCATCGAATCTCTCCGCAAATGACGGTAACCCCAGTTGGGCACATACGAAAACGGGAAGGGGAAAAAAAAACAAGCCGAAGGTTTTTAGGACAATCTTGGTCTGGTCAAGATCATGTGCTATGTTACACTAACAGTGTACAAGTCACCGACATGGTCTTGTTAACCACACTTCCAGCTACAGAACAAGCATCACGAGGCTTTTTCGCGCCAATCCTGTAGTCTGTTCTTATATCCAAATCAACAGTAACTAATTTATGCTTCTACTACTTCTACCTATATAAATTTTCATAGTCACTGTTATTAGCAAGATATTGATATATGGCTATCAGTGTTCCACGAAGTTTTCAGAAGGGAGATGAGGTGCTATTTTGCCCTTGGAAGAACATTTGTGACTGAATATCAAATGGCGGAGACCATATGGCCCAAATTCAATTTGCAAAGAAGAGTTATTTTTACAAAATGACTTTCATTATTTGTTTTTTGGCCTAAAACTAAGAGGTAAATGGAAAACAGAAAAGTAATATATAAGTTGAATGGAACTAACCCAATAAACTTGAGAACTTGGCCATTTTCATCCTTGATGGGTGAGATGGTAAGAAGGTTCCAAAAAGGAGTGCCATCTTTCTTGTAATTCAACAATCTTCCACAGTAACTCTTCCCTTCCTGTAAAGCCTCTCTAATTTTGGCCACATCTTCCGCGTCCGTGCCAGCACCTTGTAAAAACCGACTACAACCCACCCGATATGTAAATGTCACTCACTCGACAGTTTAACCGTTAAATAATAAAAACACAACAGAGATTAACATAGACGTTACCAGTTCCTGCCTATCACCTCTTTCGAGCTGTATCCTGTCATTTTAAAGAACCCTGCACTTGCATACAGTATAGGATAGTCCGGTTTCGTAGCATCAGACACAACGAATGTTTGTTGGAACGATGATAGGGCGTCTTTAATGTCTTCAGATACTCTTGGAATCCCTCCTCTCTCTTTTCCAGCATCGTCCGAGACATCATCGGAGCTCCTTACAGAGTTATCGGAGTCTCTTCTTGAGGATGAACCTGGCCTTGTGTTAATGTTCGGTTCATCCCCACCTGAGGTCCTAACCTTAACCCCTTGTGGTCTGCCCGTTTCGTCGTCGGTTTTTAGCACTAAGCCCCATTCGGCTGCTCTTTTCGCCGCAGCGCCGGCTTCTCCGGCCAGCTTCGGACTTCTGTCTGCACCATTGCCGACACTTTGGGACTCCTGTGGTTGAACTTGAGTGGTGGTGGCGGGATTAGGGTCTTTGAAGGCCATCCATGATGTGACGTAAGATTCTTCACTCCGACCGGACTTGGAAGAGGCCTTGGACGGGTCTGGTTGAGTGTCGACATTCGGTTCGACCCAGGTTTTCCAAGTGGGGCTGCTACGAAATGCTGTGTTAGTGGGTCGGGAGGAGTAAGTGGTGGGATTGAAAACTTCAAGTGAGCCACGAGAGTCTCTGGGTAGAGTGGGCAGGCCTGACGATTGCTTCTGTGGCTTGTTGGTCGGTTCCATCACTGCATCGAAATAACTCAGCAGCTACCAATCAACCTAGATATTTGTGTATGTGAAACTTAAGCATTAGTATAATCATATTTATGTATATGAGATTGATAGCCTAGAGTATACAGACACAAAAGATCTACGTATGTGTCGTTATCAGCATACATGGTGGGTCAGCTGTATGGACCAGAGTAGAGGACATGGTAGGTGATATTATAAGGAACTCAGGAAAGTTAATTGGGATAAGGAGAAGAACTTTTGGAGTCGATTGTTAGGATTAGGAAGGGTTAGAGGGTCATTTTTGAATCTGGTTCTGTTGGGTAACTAGTGACAGTTGTCGTCTGGTAGCTGCCAAGATCGTCAACCTCATATTTGTTAGGGCAGTTTGGTCCGATATGACATGCAAATGAGAGGAGGGGACTTTGGTGTCGCGATGAGGATCAAAAGCTGGGTAGTTCGCTGAATTAAGGCTGTCCACACAAATGGAAAGTTCCTTTTACTGCCCCGTGAGAGTGAGTGTTGACAATGAACAACATGCAAGAGCAACCTTTCCAGTTTCTTTAAACTATCGGCATATTAGTTGCTATATTTATGTATTGTAAACTTAGAAATTTAGATAAGATGCAGTTCATAAGCAAGTCCAATTTTTAAACAAAGGAGAACTTTTCCCTTTCTAAGAAAAAAACAAAGGCGGAAAAAGTCTTCTACGAGGAAAATTGAACATGCAGCTCATGTTTTGAAAACTAATCGATCAAATGATCGTCTAAAATAGATGAAAACAAAGCCAACTTCTGGGGTTAATAAGCTTGAAGATATAGAGACTGAGAAAGAAACTACTGTAAGACAAATCTAGGAAGTACTAGATGCGAAAGTACGAAATCAGCAAACCACGGGAAACGGCACATGTGGAAAAGAACAGAGACTGGACTGGATGAAATTAGTGAACAAGCACCTTAAAAGTGAAGATGAGTACTGTTGATACTTTGTCTTGAAAAAGGCAACCCCAAAACTCCAATTTGAGAACACAAAGCTGAATCTGAAGGGTTTATATATAAAAACACTCCAGAGAGAAATTAAACAAGAGCTGGAAGAAGAAACTCAGTTACAGAAAACACAGACAAAGGACATACCGTGGAGAAGATAAAAAGAAGAAGAGAAAGGACCTTTAACAGGAAGAATGATCGTGGAAAGGATCAGTTTGGCTTCCCATCCCGCAACACCTAATCTCACATGCCGATTTCTTCTCGTATTCCGATGTCATCATGAAATTATATTTGAAGTGATTGGAAGAAAGGAGGTATAGTTTGCAATCCTTTCGTAGGTATTTGCATTAACCCAGTCAATAATTTCGGGTGAGAAAAACAGAAGTATGGGAATGGGTTGGTGTGATGGTAATCACAGTTACTTCACCAATTTATACTCAGAAACATCAAACAACAGAAAAAACTGAAGAACAAAAGGTGCGTGTGTGTAAAGTGTTGTTTGAAAGTTTAAGTGAGAAAGAGGAAGAAGCTCTCAATGTTCTTGTTTGTCATAAACAAAATGCGACTGAAAATTAAGACATACCCACGGAAGAAACACATGACAAAACTCAAGTCTGAAGTATCGGATCAAAGCATTGTTATATTACTTACAACTGAAGCAAATCAAAACATAGCTACAATACACAAAATGCACAGTAAGAGTACACATAAGTTAATCATGTGATGAGCAGCTACAAAATACCTGAATTAGTCAAGTCTCACCCGAAAGCCTCTGCATGAAACTCATATAAAAGGAAGAGAATACAAGCATCAGAGATAAGATAGATACTTCATTATTTACATCATATTATTTTCAATCACCTGAGAGTGTAAGAATTAAGAGTAAGGCTTGAGAGTTGCTAGAGTATTGACCTGTGAGTACTAAGGAGAGTGTGAGATTCTTTGCAAGTGTTCCAAAAGAACACTCATACTCTTGTAATCTTGCTCATTTTCTTCATACTAATTGAAATCACAACAATGGGAACCTTGGATATAGATAGCATTGAAACTATCGAATCAAGTAAATTTGTGTGCCTTTAATTTTTTGCACTTCATAACGTCTGCAAGATTTAACTTCTTTATCAGTCTTTAAGGTTTAAAGCAACAATATGGCACAAATATCCTAACAGCAGTGGTATCAGAGCATTCAGAAAACCTCATGGGGCATTTCTTTACTACTAGAAGCACAAAAGATCATCATGAATTTTCTGTAAGTAAAAGTCTTTTATTTCTTTAAACTATAGTCACAATGGTAGGAAAAAAAATTGATATATTTAGTAGTAAAGAAGACTTGACCATCTGGAAACTTCAGATGCAAGCTCTTTTTGAATCCTATGATTATTATGGGGCTATCAAAAATCAGTATGATGTTGAAACTGATCTGATAAAGAAACTCAAGATGCAAAAACTTGCACACTGCAAGTTAATGTTTCACTTATCACCAACTATGATAAAAAAAAAAGTGCAGAATTGTAATACTGCACAGAAGCTATGGTAGAAACTTGATGAAATTTGTGCAAAGAGATGTCTTCCTAACAAGATGACACTCCTCCACAATCTTGCTAACTACAAGATGAATACCTATGTCTTTTTAGACGACAACCTAGACTATTTCTTTAAGTTAGTACAATACTTGGAAGCTACAGATGAAAAGATTTATGAGAACATTAAGCTGTAGTGATTCTAAAAGCTTTACCTTTTAAATTCAATGCATTCAAGAAGGTAATTAAGCATGTTAATGGAGAATTCCTCACTGTCAAGAGGGTACTAGACTCACTAATGGAAAAAATAATGGATGTTAATCCATTTAAGAAAGAGGCCGAAGTAATGTTTGTAGAAAATAATTATGAAAAGAAATCACATAAGAAAATAGTAAGAAAGGAAAGTCGCAAAAAGGAAGTGGAAAGGATAAGCACACTAAGGAAGGTAAGGAAAAGAAGAAAAGGGAAAAGGAAAGAAGTGTTTTAATATAATAAAGAGAGACATTTTGCAAGGAACTGCAGAGAGAAGAAAAGGGATAAAGTTGTAGAAAGCAGAGATGCAGGAAATGTAAAGAAACCAGAAGATTCAAGTGGTGATGAGATTCTAGATGTCACTGAGGACAGTGATGACTTGAGTAGAGAATGGATCTTTGACTCAGGTTGTACTATATATGTGACACCATATAGAGACTGGTTCACTATATTCGAACCAGTCACTGCCAAAGTCAAAATGGCAGATTTTGGGAAGCAAAGGATAGAAAGGATTAGAAGTGTCTCCATCAACATGTTTGATGGAAAGAGAAAGATCCTTACTAATGTCATATTTGTTTCTGGAATAAGGAGAAATTTGATTTCTGAAAGCCTGTTTGATAAGCAAGGTTTTCAGATCAGATCAAAAGATAGACTTAGAGAAATCCTAAAAGATGGTAGAGTCATTATTAGAGGAATTCAAAGGGGTGGGCTGTACTATGTTATAGGCTCAACTGAAGTTAATCAAGTTACTGAGAAGGAAAATCATGAATCAACCAACCAATGACATGCTAGGTTAGGTTATGCAGGGAACAAAAGTTTGCTCCACATCTCTTAAAAAGGATTAATTCCTAAACAAAACCTATAGAAGCTGGAATTTTGTGAATCATGTGTGCTTGAAAAGCATCACATATCCAGTTTTCAAATGGGAGCACAGAGGGAACAGAGATCATGGAATATTCTCATAGTGATCTCTGGGAGCCAACTCAAATACCTACTGTATGAGGGAATCTATATTTTATGTCCATCATAGATGACAAATCAAGGAAATGTTAAGTATATCTGATGAAGAGAAAAGATGAAGCACTAGAAAATTTTATAAAATGGCATACACTTGTGGAAAATTAGACTAGGAAAAAGCTTAGATTCCTAAGGACTGACAACGGACTGGAGTACTACAATAAGGAGTTTGAAGAATATTGCATCAAGAAAGGCTTCCTAAGGCATAAAACAGTAAGAGCTACATCTCAACAGAATGGTGTAGCTGAGAGACTCAATAGGACTCTCTTAGAAAAGACCAGGTGCATGCTACTCTCTTCGGGTTGCTCACATTCTCTATGGGGAGAAGCCATTAGGGCTGTAGCTTATCTAGTTAATAGACTCCCCATCTCTACTACTGATTACAAGACTCCACAAGAAGTTTGGAATTGTAAGAAATCTAACCTTACTCACCTTAGAACTTTCGGATGTGCAGTTTATACACATTAGAAGGAAGGAAAGCTGGTGCCTAGAGCAATTAAAGGAAGTTTTCCTAGGATATCCAGAAGGAGTAAAAGGTTATAAGATCTTACTACTCTAAAAGGGAGTCTACAAAACCATTATAAGCATATATGTAATCTTTAAGGAAGATAAATTCCCTTTGCTAAATTAGACCTCCAAAACGAAATTCAAGAGCAATTAGGATCAATGAACCAATCAATTTCTTTCTATGTATCGCCAAAAACTGAAGAAGGTGGTATTACACAACCTCTAGATGTAGAGTCTGTATAAGGCACTACACATCTTGACCAAATGATAGAAGAGACTGAAGGGGTGGGTGAAGAAGAAACCCCACACACAACTACAGATGATCCACAAAGAAATCTACAAGACTATCAACTCATAATGGATAGGCAACCAAGACAGAGAATCCCTAATAGGAGGTACATTGACTTAAACTTGGTTGAATTTGCATATTTTATGGCTGAAACTATAGAATATAAGGCTCCTGAAACCTATGAAGAAGCCATAAGAAGTAAGGATGCAAAACAGTGGAAGATAGCTTGTGAGAAGGAATACTCTTCTTTAATGAAGAACTTGACTTGGACTTTACTCCTTAGACCTCCCAAAGTTAAACTAATTGAGAATAAATGGTTGTTCAAGTTGAAAGAAGGAGTGACAGAAGCAGAACCTAAGATTTACAAGGCTAGACTTGTAGCTAAGGGGTTTAGACATAAGGAAGTAATTGACTACAAGGAGATATTCTCTCCAGTAGTTAAATTCAAAACCATTAGACTTATTCTAGTTCTAGCTACTCTATATGACTGGGAAATCCATCAAATAGATGTCAAGACAACCTTCCTATATGGAAAGCTTGAGAAGACAATCTATATGAAGCAACCAGTCAGATTTGAGGACAAGAATAAGCTAGATCATGTCTGTCTATTGTAGAAATCCCTATATGGGCTTAAAAAAGCATCTAGGCAATGGAATAAGAAGTTCCATGAAGTTGCTGCTAGTATGAACTTTATTAGAAGTTCATATGACTACTGTCTATACTTTAAGGATCTAGGAATGACTAAAGCAATCTTTATGTTGGTCTATATAGATGACCTAATAATAATAGGAAAAGACTTGAATAGAATTCAAGAGGTAAAGTCTAAACTATGCATTCATTTTGAGATAAAAGACTTGGGAGAAGCTCAAATGCTTCTAGGAATGCAAATAATTAGAAAGAGGAGGGAAGGAAAACTCTTGCTAGCTCAAAAGAATTACATCAAAAAGGTTTTAGCTCAATTCAATATGGAACAAGCTAAACTCAATTCTGTTCCCCTAGGATCTCACCTACAGATGGTGTCCAGCAAGAGTCCTAAGATTGAGGATGAACAGAGAAAAATGACTCACTATCCCTATGATGTAGGTGTTGGAAGTATAATATACCTTATGATATGCACAAGGCCTGACCTAGCCTATGCCATCAATATAATAAGCAAATTCATGGCCAATCCAAGTTTAGAACATTGGCAAGGGCTGAAGGGGTTCTCAGATATCTATCTGGAACCACTAACTACGGACTATGTTTTTCTAAGAAAATTGAACTAATTAAATGCAATTACTTGTCTTTATGTGGTTATGTGGATGCAGATTATGCAGTAGATAAGGACACAAGAAAGTCAAGTTTTGCATATTTTTTCACATTATCAGCAAACACAATCAGCTGGAAATCACAACAACAATCAGTAGTAAGCTTATCAACCACAGAAGTAGAGTATTATGCAATCACTAAAGGTGTAAAGGAGCTAACGTGGCTATCAAGTATATTGAAAGAAATCAACATTGATGTTATAAACCAATCATTCATACAGACAGTCAGAGTGCTTTGTACCTGAGTAGAGATCCTGTTCCATGAGAGGTCCAAGCATATAATGTACGACTCCACTTTGTCAGAGACCAAATCGTAAAGGGGGTCTTCAACTTAGAGAAAATTACAGGAGAAAAAAATCCATCAGACTTCGGAACTAAGGTATTAACACAAAAGAAATTCACTTTTTGTAGGGACTACTTACAGATAAGTGAAGCCCCATGACACTGAAGGCCATTCCATCTGATCTCACAAGTTCGGCGAAAATTAAGGTTTTGAATTTCAAAATCATTCTCAGATTTAAGATCTGAGAGAAGATTGATAGAGTAGGAGGGAATAATGTGATGGTAATCATAATTACTCTACCAATCTACACTCAGAAACATCAAACAATAGAAAAAAAATTGAAGAACAAAAGATGAGTGTGTGTAAGGTGTTGTTTGAAAGTCAAAGTGAGAAAGAGGAAGAAGCTCTCAAATGTTCTTGTATGTCAGAAACAAAATGCGACTGAAGATTTAGACATACCCACGTGAGAAACACATGACAAAACTCAAGTCTGAAGTATCAGATCAAAGCACTGTTGTATTACATACAACTGAAGCAAATTAAAACATAGCTACAACACACAAAACGCACAACAAAAGGAGTACACATAAGTTGATCATGTGAGGAGTAGCTGCAATATACCTGAATCAGTCAAGTCTCACCCGAAAGCCTCTGCATGAAACTCATATAAAAGGAAGAGAACACAAGCATTAGGGATAAGATAGACAGATACTTCATTATTCACATCACATTATATTCAATCATTTGATAGTGTGAGAATTAAGAGTAAAGCTTGAGAGTTGCTAGAGTACTGACTTGTGAGTACTAAGGAGAGTGTGAGACTCTTTGCATGTGTTCCAAAAGAACACTCATACTCTTGTAACCTTGCTCATTTTCTTCATGCTAATTGAAATCACAACAGTGGGAATCTTAGATGTAGATAGCATTGAAACTATCGAACCAAGTAAATTTGTGTGTTCTTAATTTTTTGTCCTTCTATAAAATTTAACTTCTTTATCCGTCTTTAAGGTTTAAAGTAATAGTATAGCACAAATATCCTAACAGCTGGCAACAAGAAAAGAAATAAAACAGAAGTACATATATACAGTCGGTGTATGTGAGGTGGAGGTTCTACCGACCATTGTCTTACGGGGGGACAATGCTCCTGCTGTATTCGTGTCTCACTGATTGCAAAAACCATTAATCTCAAAACAAACGGATTGAGGGGAAGCTGGTACAGTTTCTGATATTTGTCATATTAGTTTTCGTAATGTCTATTTTTCAAGTGCTTTGCAGTTATACTTTCGATTCATAATGTAAGGAATAGCTTCATGCGGGCCTATTTGACTGTACCCCAAAATAATTCAACCATATATATTGATTATTAATGTTTAATCAGTTATAGTTCTTTACAGATACCGTTCGTAAAAACATAATAGCTTAACATTTATCTCTCTAGTATTGTCTTTAAGCTTGATTACATTTAAAGTTTTACATTTCGGTCATCTAAAAAATTTCCCTTGATACAGTATTTTGCAACCATAAACGGGATTCCACGTCTGAATTGGAGGTTACTATGCGATTGAGTGAGATTCCAAGCATATGGAAAGCCTAAAAGTGGTAGGCCCGAGAGCCACGTGAAGAGCTTTTTAGGCAAAATCATCTTATCTGTTCACGACTGCGACTGCTGCAAATGTGACAACCTCTGTTGGCCGAAGTCCCACTCTTCTTTTATTGGTAGAAAATGGATCGAAGCCTTAAGTACTGGTCCCTTCAGCTTCAGCTCACTTGCCTCGCCCGGGCTTGGTGGACATGATACTCACATTACCCATCTCTGGAATCTGCGTAAGTTAGAGTTTCACCGAACAACGACAAGCAATTACAGAGTTCTGTCAGATTCAGGCCAACTATAACAAAAATAAAATCATTAAGCCCTTGTCCTTTTCTAATCCAAGATATCCATAGCATAGTAATATAGTTCGTTATCGCATGTTGTCTTATAAGTATGGTCTTAATCCAATTTTGCACGGCATCTTAGAAGATAAAGTGTGTGACATCACTTTAATATGAATGATACCCTTCATATGTTATGCTTTTATAGTGCAAGACATTCATAGCCATATCTCATCATAAGTATGGTCTTAATCCAACTTTGTTAGGCATCTTACGCGACATCGATTTAATGTAAATGATACGTTAAATATGCTATACCGAACTTCATGCTTAAGGAGTCAAAATTGATGCTGGAAAATACTGAAAGTAGTATTACTTACTATATTGTAAACTCTACGGTACCTAGTACTTTCTGATGTACAAAGACAAATATTGAATTTATAACATCACTTACAACTCTTAAAATTTAAAAGGTACTATCATGAGATTTTTTTTCTTCTCATTTATAATAAAAGATTCAATGTACCACACTGCGCATTAATGTTAGATTCATCAACTTTATGTGATCAATTCAAGTTTAAACAGTCTATGATGTAAAACAATATAATTAGTCAGTATGTCAAAATAAACAATTATCAAAGATATAAATGAATTGGACTTAATTTACATAAATCCTAATATTCCATTATTGAAATATAAAAATATTATGAAAAGGAGTACTTTGTGAATAAGAATATGGTTCGAAATAAAAAGGAGAATGGGAGAATACATTGTGGAAGAAAGCGTGGCTCTTTTTCTTCTGTTTTTTTCTCCTCAAGAATCTGTTATTCATCATATGCATTTTTTTCACTTTGTTCCTCACTTTTATTAGGGAATATTCTAATTGGGGCGAGTTTAAATCTAAAGATAGATGCTATAGGACGAGTCAACTTATTTTCTGATTTCTAAATGCTGGCAACTTTTAGGTTTTAAGCTAATTCTGAACATTCAACATCAATCAACGATTATGTACTGAAAACTAAGTTGGTACTTGATATACAGTAAGCTCAGGTTCGAGCTACCTGAAAAAGAAATTAGCATTTTGAGCCATGAAAAATGTGACTTCCCAGTATCATTTCAAACTGGATTTAGTCACTAATGTCATTGTAAAATATAATCCCACTTTTAATTAACTGTTATATCTAATTGAATGTCTTCCTTTTGCATCAGTGCTATTATTGTTTTCTATATTGAAGTTTAGTATAATACAAAGTTTAAGACTTTTTTCGCTAATGAACCACTTGCATTAGGAATGTCAAACTGAAATTCAGATATATTACATACAGAAAGTGGAAAGCTTAATTTGTAGCTAGAGACCAGACTTTTCCCCTCATCAGAAAGAGATTAAAAAAAGTCAAAAATTCAAGTGTACCAAATGCACAAAGTTTCATATTTTGCGAAAGTTTGGACAGAGTTATATTGTACACAATCTTCCCTTTTTATATTTAGCTATTTACAAAGAAGCTGTATCTGTAAGGTAAACATGTGACTTTATTGCTAGAACAAGAGATAGTACGCATCTAAAGTGAGATAGGGATGGAACGTATGCTACCTGCCATAGCATTAAAATGACAAGTTGAATCTTTGCAAGCCAAAACTTATTCCAGTTAGTAGCCAACCTTTCACCAATGAAAGAGAGACCAAAAAGAAGGTGCAGAAAAGGTTGGTATTGATTGCTTATTTAATGGTCCAGCTTGATTTTGACTCGACATTATACATATCTTACTTTAGACAAAACTGCAATTGTTCTTATGTACAACAAGTCATTCAAACTGAAGATTAAGTTCACTCCAATTATACGCTAGATCTAGCCTTAATTGTCAGCTTTTGATGTATGTCATCGTGTTGGCAATTTTCAATTGCTTGGCCCACCTGGTAAAATTGAAATCTTCTTTGTAGTTAAACTATATATGTATCCATTTCACTTTCAGATTAAGGCGACACCCCAACTAAAACCTTTCGTCTTTTTTTTTTTTAATATATGTAAAACAACGAAAATAATCTTTCTTTAGTATATTAATAATTAAAAATATAAACATCTCCTGGCCTTCTATATTTATTAATATATTAATATAACTCAAAATATATAAAAAATGAAACTATCCTTCCATGATTTTCTGAATAGATAAATTATAATATATATAAATAATTAGATTATTAGAAATCAAAAGTTTAGATAATCATAATTAATTATTAGATCTTGAATAACTTATATAGTCATAGAACTCTAATATAAAATTTAAAGTTACAATTTATTTTTACTCTAAAATTCAAATTTCACGTGTAGATTATAAAAAATATTAGTTCTCGTTATAAACTAAAATGATGATATATCAAAATAGTGTTAACATATTATATTAACAAAAGTTCTACATTTAAATTGCAAGACAATCGTTGTCAATATTACTAATAAAAGTGTTAAGATATTAATCACAGATCAAATAAAAATTAAAATTTTAAACTCAACACAAAATTACTATACCGATCAAATTGAAGATTAGAATTAACATGCTATTTAGTAAACACTCCCTAACATAAATATAAATCCTAACTCAAAGTTGTCCATACTTAATTGTAATTGAACTACAATTTAAATTGTTTCTCTATGGTTGTAAAATGTAATATTTGAAACTTGTGCGCTGGCTCCTCTTCTTGAAAGGAGTCACCTCGAGCCACTGAGAGTTATAGGGAGAATAAGTCCCTCCTCTTACCAAAAAACTCAATCAACCATTGGAGAAGATTCCCTGGCCCTGCTAATTAATTCTAATTGTTCATTTTATTCATTAGGAGCTAGCTAGCTCGTTTGGTGTTTGGGAATTAATTACATGATTAATTATGTGTTCTTAAAATTACTTTCTTAATCCAGCGAGAAATTGGCGCATTTAACTTCGTCATTCCATAAAGAAAAAACAAACGCAAAGAAGATTAGACACATCTTCCCTTTGTTTTTTTGTGTGGACACATCTCTAGCTCTCGTTTCTCGTTTAGATCCGAAGAAGTCTCAGTCCAATCGCCCCTCCTTCTCCATTTCCTCCATCTCAAAGAAAAAGAGAAAACACAAGGAAATTAAGAAACACACCATAACCCTTCATGTGATGACAATAAGCAGCTGCAAGAACACCACAACCATCTTTTTCAGGCAAGGCAAAACATGTCCACTACGCCCCAACGTATGTTTCAACATGCACTTGTTTCCAGAAATGCCCTTGTTTTGTTCTTCCTCATCACGGCCACGCTTTACCTTGTCTACTCCTCTCGTTTCATCTCAAACAATGATCACCAATGCCCTATGCCTGAAGAACACCTCGATTTTCTCACCAATTTGTCCTCAACATTCCACGCCAATGAACAGAATGGACATTCAGAAACTTCGCAAACCAGTATGTCTCTCCTGAAAAATCCGGAGAAGAGCGACACTGAACTGAAGCATATCGTTTTTGGGATCGCAGCTTCGGCGGATTTGTGGGAAAAGAGAAAGGAGTACGTCAAAGTATGGTGGAGACCTAAGGAGACAAGAGGAATAGTTTGGATGGACAGAAGGGTAAGGGTTAGAAAGAACGAAGATTTGCCTGAGATTAGGGTTTCTGCAGACACGTCCAAGTTTAAGTACTCGAACCGGCAAGGTCATCGTTCGGCGTTAAGGATTTCGAGGGTGGTTTCGGAGACATTGAAGCTAGGACTGAAGGACGTGAGGTGGTTTGTGATGGGAGATGATGACACAGTATTTATTGTGGATAATGTGGTCAGAATACTGTCTAAATATGATCACAGGCAGTTCTATTATGTGGGTAGCTCTTCAGAGAGTCACCTTCAAAACATTTACTTCTCTTATGCGATGGCTTATGGAGGTGGTGGATTTGCTATAAGCTATCCATTGGCAAAAGAGTTGGCAAAAATGCAAGATAGGTGCATTCAAAGATATCCAGGGTTGTATGGTAGTGATGATAGAATGCAGGCTTGCATGGCTGAGCTTGGAGTGCCACTTTCAAGAGAAGCTGGGTTTCATCAGGTAATACATATACATCTTCAGCATATATAGAGGCCCTAATGAATTAAGGAGAACCAAAAATGAACGTATTAATAGGATTCTTAACCTTAAATCCTTATTTCTTATCAATTTACCTGAAAAATTAGCTGATTTGATTTCTAATTACTTCCTTACATGGTGATCTATTAGCTTTTATTCAAAAAGAATTTTAAATGTCATATTTATGTCATGTCATCTAAAACTTTCAGCAAAAGCAATCGTTGTTGAATATTTTCCTCACTAATATCAAGCCTATGCTTTATTTTCATTTTTTTTAGCAAACCTAACTAGTAATGATTTATTTATGATGCTTATGCAGTACGATGTTTATGGAGATCTTTTAGGACTATTGTCAGCCCATCCTGTGACTCCTCTGGCATCTCTTCACCATCTTGATGTGGTGCAACCTATTTTCCCACGTATGAACCGAGCCAGAGGCCTCCAACATTTGTTCAAGTCCGTGAATTTAGACTCAGCAAGCGTGATGCAACAGTCCATCTGCTATGACACCACAAGACATTGGTCCATATCTGTGTCATGGGGCTTTGTTGTTCAAGTCTGGAGAGGGGTAATCTCGCCTAGAGAGCTTGAGATGCCCTCTAGAACCTTTCTTAACTGGTACAAAAGAGCTGATTACACTGCATATGCATTCAACACAAGACCTGTCACCAAGCATCCATGTTCCAAACCCTTCATTTTTTACATGTACGCTAATAGATATGATAGAGCAAGAAAGCAAACTATGGGAATCTACCATCGTTATAATACTGGTTCCCCTGTTTGCCGGTGGAAAATGGACTCACCCGAAAAGATTAATTCTATTGTGGTGTTGAAGAAACCTGATGTTCACCGATGGCAAAAGGTAACGGATTCATGTGAATAGAATCATTGTTTCATGTTCCCAAAATCAAATTTTACTTTTTTGCAGTCACCAAGAAGAGACTGTTGCAGAGTTCTTCCATCAAACAAACCTTCAACTATGTACTTATGGGTAGGGAGCTGCCGAGGGGATGAAATCAGTGAATTGCAGCAGCAGTAGCATCCCATTTTGGTTGGCTTTTCTCTAGTCTAATCTTCTTCCCAAAAGTATCTCAAGCATAAATGAAGAAAAGCATCTGTGCCATTAAGGAATACAGCTCAAAGGACAATTCCTATTAGCTTTACCACACCAGTAAAACCCCAGAAGCCGCATTTAGTCAAAAGCATATCTTGTTTAGGACTCGGCTTCAATTTGTCATTTAGTCAATGCCACAAATTGAAGTTGCACATGTTTTTCTCTTATCTTCCTGCTCTGTCAACAGAGAAGAGGATCATTCTGTAGTACATTATTTACATGAAACAAACAACTATGATTCTGTACTAGAATTTAGAACGTAAATGTAGACTGAAATTTCTCATTCCTAAACTTTTTATTTATAAAGGCCAAATGCTTCATGATTTATCTTTGTATGCTGGCGCCAGATTTACTTCAGTTATGTTGATGTAGTTGTTTTGATGAACTTCTGTAGCTGATGGAATTGGAGATGTAGCAGATGCCAACACAGCAAGCTCAACAACATTAGCAGTAAGATTCTGCGGCTTCTCAATTCCATGTATTGCTAAGATTCTTCCGTCCTTGGTCTCAATTTTCACTGAATTCAGAGCACAACAATGGAGATTACAGACTTAATTAGCTAAGCAATTGTAATAAGAAAAAAAATCACTATAATGGTTTCTTTCCAAGATCATTTCAGACAAAGTAATAGACTAAATTTCCCTGCATTGATTGAATCGAGAGCATTCACATAGAAATGAAACAAAAAGAAAAGAAAAGAACAGATTAAAGAATAAGCAATTCCCCAGAATCCCTTTTGCCTGCTCCTAAACTATTAATATATATATATATATATATATATATATATATGGCCCAAATAACAGCGATAACAAGAAGTTAATCAAACAAAAGAGTAGAAAAGAAGAAGGTACCTGGATAAGAGCACCACCAGAGAATGAAGAAGCAGAAAAAGACTATGAGCGGAATCAAGTGAATCAATTTCTCAGCTCCTAATGATCTTGACCGTGGAAGGGCAGGTCTTCGGGAGTAGATTGGAAGGTGGTCGGAATGGTCATCCACGGTCCTTAATGGGGCCAGTTCTGGTTTTTGTTTGACGTTGATCTTCCACTGGTCTTCAGGTGCTCGAGAAGAGCTTGTTGGCCTCTGTTGCATTTTCAGAGAAATGAAGGTTTCTTTTCTTGAAGTGGTGTTGATTATGGAAGCGCAGAGAGGTAGGTCATTCTTTGGTTGGTTAGTTTGGTTTTTAACGACTTATGGATTTTGGCGCGAAATGTTCAGGCACGTGCCATGCATATGACAATGAAATTTTATGTATGGCCACTAACTTAGATCTTAATTTGTGACAAACTCCAAAAGCAATTATATTCAACGTGATACTTTCCAATATCTTCACAGTTATTAAAGAAATAATGAGATAAGAACTAAAATATGGTTTGAATTAGATCTTTCAAATATTGGGTTGGTTAACCCAACTAAACCTTTAGAGTTGAATCATGTCACATATACAGGATTGAACTTTAGGGTTCTGTAAAGGTACAACCTTTTCGGGGTGATATTGACCTTTAATCGTAGTATCAATCATTAGAGGAAAGTCTTCTACTTTTTCACAAAGGTCTTGCTTCTTTAAATTGTTCAATATACAGAAATACTTAATACAAATTTATACTTCAAAGGTAGCTAGCAAACATAGAATACATACAAAACGTAAATATGACGATGACAACATCTTACTTAGCAATGGCAATAAAGGCCTTAGCATAAATACAAGAAACAAGATATAGAGGAACACTTTCTTAACCAATTAATTAAATCATTTCCAGGTTTTGTTCAACTCAGAGCTATCTTATTAGTAATGAGCTCAAAGAAATCACTCCAAAATTGTAAAACATCTTACCTATACATTAGCTTCCTGAAACACTCTGGCGAATATAACCATATGTGTCTATAACCTTTATTGAAATGTGAGTTTTTTCACTGTTTGGGCCTATCTTATCCAAACTAAAATCAAACAACTTAGGATAGTATGGTAGCGTAAAATGTTAAAAATATATTTAAAAAAGGACTGCAGAAAGATAGTCAGTGTAGTAATCGGTTGCAAGGTGGAATGGAATGTAATTAATCAAATTGCTAATGATACATTACAAACTTACATACCATGCAAATGATTTTGCAGAGGTCCTGATGTCATTATACTTATATAAACAACAATATGTCACCTTCCTCAACACAATATCCAATTAATTCAACAGATATGCTAAACTTAATGTCCATAACTTTAACTACAAAATGGAGAAGGAGGGTGGGTGCCTTCATCGACTTCCCTCTATTTGTAAGTTCACCAAAGTCAACGAAGACAGGGGAGAACTCTTCTTCAATAGCTAATAAGATGAAGGCCACGACTAGTGTCAATTAAAATGTAGGTGTTTAGAAAAATAAACCCTAGATTCAATGTAAAAAAGGAGAGCTCAAACATTTTCAGAATGTCATTAAAGAGGGAACCCTTACACCTCCTAGCGACCTTTTAAAAGCTAGAGCCAAGATTTGGTCTACTGCTTTGATGGGTGTATTATGGCACAAGAGGCTTGCTTTTCCATTTTTGTAAGCTTGAGCGATGGCTAGATGAGGTAAGAGTAGTCTTGAGAAAGTGATGCTGATGGAGGATGGCTCCTTCTTGTTCAAGTTCTCAATCGAGAATAATCTTAATGAGATCATTGAACAAAGTCCCTGAAACATTAGTGGCTAGCCCGTATTCATCCAAAAATGGAAGCTAGGTACTAATTTTGATAGGGAAAATCTTGATGCTTTTTTGTTATGGGTTAACTTCCATAACGTTCCTCTTGAATTCTGGACGATTGAAGGATTAAGTTTCCTAGCTAGTTCACTTGGGAAGCCTATATGTATGGACACCTAAATAGCGAATACAGAATGCATATGTTTTGCAAAAATTTGTATTGAGGTTAAAAGAGACTCTATATTTTTGGATTAGCTTCTTATTATGAAGCTAGGTGATGACAATGAACTGACAAAACTTTTCGTGCCAATTTCCCATACATAGAAGCCTAATTTAGGGAAGAAGAGTTGGCAACCGACTAGAAACCTTTTCAAAACAATGAGTCATGATGAACTTATAGGGACATCAACTTTTGAGATTTTAGAAGGGGATAGACTTAAGGTAGTTGGATGTTCTATAGAGAAAAATGCAAAGTCACCTAGAAATGGGTCGGTTCTTGATAATTCGAATGTGCAATAAATTAAGAGAGGTGATAAGGTAAGGGAGCGGAGCTGAGTAGTATACCTGTGAAAAATAATTAAGATAAAATAAATGTTATTCAACCTTCTGGTGTTGTTTGTCTATTGATGGTAGACAATATGGAACAAATATAAGCTAATAGGGAGGAATCAGATATCTTGAGGACTATTGAAAACATCTGCTAGCTGAAGGTGAATTGTCAGATGGAAGCAAATGCACAATCAGTGGACAAAGCGATGGAAGATGAACTTGGTTTACTGGTTAATGATTCACCAAGCAACTTGCTACTGCTACAACCAGACAATGACAAACCTGTTGAGATATCAGAAAGGTTTCGTGAGAATTCCTCTAGATCCAAAACGATTAATTAGGAGGAAAACCAAAAGAAGAGGTATTCCCCTTAAATGACCATTCTAATATGAAATACAAGAGGGTTAAATGTCACTTAGCCAAGGATTGAAACACTACAGAATGTTATAATCAATTAATGTACTCTACCTTTGTAACTATTAGAGGATCCTGAATTTATTGGCCAATTTAGTGAATCATTGTAATGATGTTTTGTAGCTTTGATATTATTAATACAATTTCTTTTATTTTTTAAAAACTAACCCTCATAAACTTTGTAAAAACCTCCACCTAAGATATAATTTGATTTGAAACACTTCAGTACATTTGACATTCCCAGATATCTGAATATTCACATTTGTATTATTTACTTCAAATGATAATTCATCATTAATATCAACCTTTTGTTCCTTATTGCATTTGTTGAAGAAAACACGTTACTTTATAAATTATAAAGGAAAATATTAAGTATATAATAGCAAAAACCTACAATGGGTTGTGTTTGAGCTTGTTGTTTATTGGTATTTTTGACGTTATACGATGATCACTTGCTTGATTTCCACTACATCATAGACAATCCATACCCTTCTAGAAACAAGAAAAAAATGGAAAGACTTTGCTTTTTCTTTCACTTCCTCTGCTTTTCTCCTATGCTCAGAAAATAAACCATAAGACCATAGTACAAAATCATAAAAGCTTAGCTACATTGTGATGCTTATATAATTGTTTAACAATGTTCCAATAGACCACATACGAGTGATTAATGAATGATGAATTGTTTGATGGTGAATAACTTATGCTAAATGCAAAAAGAGTGAGTGGCCATTTTGAGTAGGGAGGTGTAAACTGGACTGAACAAACCTTTTATCCATGCATGTGGTAGCTTCTTTGTCCAAGAAAGAAATTCTAACTTCTTTTGTTATTGAATAATTAAATTAGGGTATCAGCTCTATCAATATCAAGCATGAATATGTGACTTATAATTTCTGTTATACGGCAGTGGGAAAGTAATATGGTCAATATACTGAAGTAAGTTCCCATTCAAATTCAACACTTCATCTTTTTCCTACTGACGTCTTGTACAGTAGAGCTTATTAGAAAGGCTAAAGTTTGCCAATTGTTTGTAAAACACTGTACTAGCTTGCCATCTCCCACTCTTTATTTAATGCCTTTAAGAAATACATCCTTGGCTTCTAGTTTTTTTTTTCAAAAAGGAAGAAGATTTGTTCGGAGGACAATTTTAAAAAAAACCCTGCCAACATACTTGCAAAATAAACATGTTTCCAAATATTATTTAGTATCTTCGTTAAAGCTTTATGTATATCATTCATATTTTTTTTTCTTAAAATAGCATCAAAAACCTCTATGCTCCACCTCATCAAATCTAACCCTATTTCCTAAAATAAAAATGTAAAGTCTAAAGAATTATTTGATCGGACATCTCTAATAATTTTCTTATAACTTAGGAAAGTTTACCAATCTGCTCTGAATTTAAATATATTATTGCATGGAATAAAGAGTTGCTCATCTAAATCCAATAAAAAGGGATAATAATCTGAGTATGTAATGACCAAACGAAGGATTCTAACTTGAGAAAAAAATTTGTTAGTGGGAGTTGCTAAAGTTTGTTCAAAACATTTATAAATTGAAAACCTTCCTTCTCTACCATTACATTAGGTGAAAGGATCGCATATGAACTCCAATTCGATTAGATTCAAACTATTAATCATTGTTTCTAAGTGACTATTTCCCCTATTTCTAAAGAGCCATCATGTAGTACTCTATTAAAGTCTTGAATGATGAGACATGGACTAAGAACACAATTAGAAATAGATGCTGAAAAATGTCATAACTGCTTGTGCAAGCTTAACAAAAAACTAATATAGGTCATAGTAAGCAGCCAAAGTTTTTTGTGAGAAGCTATAACTTCTAAAAAGACATATTGGTAAGAAACACTGATTTCTAGCAATTATAAATCTCTATCTCTCAACATGAGCCAAATTCTTCCTGACAAGCCAGAAGACTCAACAAGCATAATAAAAAGTAAAGCATGCCTCTTCTATTATCTTAGAAGCTTTCAAAATAATAATTCAGGCCTTGCCAATAATAATAATGCCAAAGTAATGTTAGTGTAGTAGATCCCTTATGTTTATGTAAAATAGAGGACTTAATCCTCTAACATTATAAAAAAGAACTTTCATTTATTATAATAAATGTCAAAAAATAAAAGACAAAATGAAGCTTTACCTAAGTTAAGATTTCTATATTCTAAGACTAAGAAGAAAAAAACATTGTTTCTTCTCGCGTCTCTTAAAGCCTCATTTCATACATAAAAAAAATATCTAATAAGTTTCTCTAACAGTAGTGATGTTAGATCCTTAACTTTTTATATAGCTGTCACTTTAGCTTACCATGTCTTTAGAAGTAGAGGTGTTCAAAAAAACCTACGAACCTGTGAACTGGACCTGAACCGCATAAACCGAACCTGTAAATAAGGTTAACCGAACCTAAGTTCAGGTTCGGTTCGAACCGAACCTGAAAAATCAGGTTCATGGTTCAGGTTAAAGTTTCTAATTTACGGTTCTAGGTTAACCGAACCTAAACCGCACCTATAGCAGTTAACCGAACCGAACCTGATTTGTAGGTTTAGGTTTAAACCTGAACCTGAAACACCAAAAAACCTATCATATATTTAGATATAATTTAAGAGGATATTAATAATAATAAATTCACTAATATTTACTATATTAATTCTTGAGTGAAAAAAGAAAAAAAGGAAAAAAAACTACTTTAATTCTATGTTATTAAACGTTAATCTTGAACATTGCTATTATAAGTGACAACTAATGCATAACACTCAATACTTCTACTTCAAATAGTAATTAATATGTGTCAAAGTTATTGA
>JAOSBK010000205.1:9470672-9481725 GCA_027568895.1 Erythroxylum shatona | reverse complement strand
AAAGGAAGTTAATGTAATGAAGCATTCAACCAAACTCATAATTTGCACAACTAAAAATTAAACTACAGATGCTCATAAATAACAAAATCCATCTTGCACTAGAATTCCAATATTCTCAAGCCAACAAAAAAGTAAGTTAAATAATAAATTTAAAATGCAAAAACTTATGAACAAAATTATATTTATACATTAAATAAGGAGAGGCCTAAAATCACTGAGGTTGTTGTTGTGGTATAAATTGTTATAGATAGGCGGCCCATATAGAATCCAACTTAGTGTTCACACCTTACACTCTCCATGTAATCTATTGATTGATAATGATAGCTATTGCATTGGAACCTTTAGTTGCCTATTCCTTCATTAATCCTCAACATGTTTGTCATAGTACATGATCCCCAGTATAGACATATGTAAAGCATGCCTCTGTAAGATGATTTATAGGAAGTAGTCTGTGAATAATTTAAATTTTCTTTTTGTTTACTTGTAAGAAATAACTCTTCATTTCATATACTAAAGTCATTTGTTATTAATCAATTTAAGGAGGAAGAACTAGAGTTACTTGTTAGCTCTTTCACCACCTACGATATAGAGAAAACTATTTTTAAGAAGAATGCATAAAGGCCCCACATATAAATGGATTTAATAAGTACTTCTTATTAAAAAAACATGGCCTTTGATTAAAAGATTAATGATAGATGTTTTGTTATAAATTCATTTATAAAACATTATAAGTTTCTACATTAAGGTTGAGAAAAGTTTTAAACCCTCTGACAAGTAAGACATAAGGTTCTTTCCTAGAAGGCGGATTCATCTCCTAAAAGCATTTGGATTTCTTAAGAAGTTTAGACACTGGTTAAGGAGTTGTATTACCTCCACATCGTTTACTATGTTGGGGAGCAAACCAAGATATTTTAAGAGGGTATAGGCCTAATAGAGCGGGGTCCTATTTTAGCCTACGTGTTTAATTTATTTATGGAAGTTTTAGTCAAATTAGTTAAAAAAAAATCAATAGGGACCCTAAGTTTAAAATATCATAGTCGGTGCAAAATCTTAGGCTGTTTACTTTATCATTGATTGATGATATACTCCTTTCTCTTAGAGATAATGACATACTAGTAAGTGTTTTGTAGCCTTACTACTAACTCCTAAGTCTTCTTAGGATTAGAGGTTAACTATACTAAGATGCATTTGATCATCTCTATTTGTGCACTATATAATTCAATTTAGCCACTGGTCCATAGGTAAAGAATCATCCTTTCACCTACCTAAGACTTCCACTATCAATAAAGCGATTATAATTTAGGGATTATAATACACTCATATTTTCATATATCTTTAGGACTTAATTTAGAGTCATTTACATTCATTTTATGTTCATTTATAGCTTGTTTATCATGTTTTAGCGTTATTCAAGGTTTGTTGACATAAAATGCATAAATGAAACAAATAGACTCAAATTGCATTGTTTTTGGGTTTCTGACAAACTTCACCTTTAGTCATTGTAGGATTTTTATCTCAAGATTGGTTTAGCCAAAAATTCTGAAATTTCATACTTAAAATTTTGATTCATTGACGGATATTTTGGGACCAATTGCAGATTTTTCTGAGCTGGAATTTAGGTGAAATAAATTCCCAAAAGTTGCGTCAGATTTTAGATCACCAAAATGACGTTTCAACTATGTTTCAATCATAACTTTTGACTCAGTTAGTGAAATTCAGTAATTCAAGTCTCATATTGAAGCTAACTCAAAGACAAAGATACTGATAAAATTTGAACTCCTAAATCATCACCGTTTAGTTTTTATGTTATGTCAAAATTAACCTTGAAAAATCTATGCCAACCAACAACACAAGTCTACTCCACGCACAAACCCATGCATCAGCCCCCACCTTTAATTATTTCAGCCCTCCATACCTCCACTCACCAGCTTCAGACCATTCACAAGAGCAGCTCCCACACTTAAATGAAAACAATGCTCCATCCTTCAATTATTCATGCAGCAACTTTGAAGCTGCCACTTGACTCCATTTATTCCAGCTCATTCTCCACTCCACCAGCCCCCACTCACCAAAGCAAACCATGCCACTTACAAGCTCTATACGACATCCATGCAGTTGCTTCCATTTTACCCCAACCACTGGACAATAAGACAGGCAAGACCTCTCCACTCACAAAAAGGAGCCTCCATTTTACCAACCAACACACATCACTCCAACCCTTCACGTAATTCCTCTCCATACATGCAAGCCTTGATAATTCCTCTCCAATCTTCCACAACACAAGCTATAAGCTAACGCAAGCCTCCAAATCGTGCACACAACCTTCCATCCGCTAGCCAACCAAATAGCCACACCACCTACTCACCTCTCCACCAACAGCTAAACACCATAACCTCCATTCAGCAGCTTTAGACCATGCACAAGGCAGCTAGCAACTACAAGCCTCTAAGCAAAATACTTCACTCCATTTCACTGCCTACATGCAAGCACAAGGCAACCTCACTCTCCACTCATTCACGCATCAGCCTTCACTATTGAAGACACTTAAGCAACCAACCTCATCCACTCTACCGAAACAACAACACAGCCTTATAACCTTCCATTCACTAGTCTTCACGTAAGCCACACTTTCAAATAGCCTCCACTCAACACTCATCAACGTAACCTCCATCACCATTCATCGCCAAGGAAGCAACCACATAAGGAGAGCTTTGTTCTTCATTTATAATTGATTCGTTATGAATTTGTCTAGCGTTTATATTTTTGGATTGCTTGACTTAATGATTTATGGCTAGAACATTAATTTCTCTTAGGGATTTGATATTTTTGATGATGCTTTAATATTGAATTTTGCTAAATCTATGACTCAATATTCATATACTTGTTGATTTTTCCTTGGGTTTATTTATTCTTCCTTTAGATTATTGGATATTGCCTTGGTATAAATTCACCTTTAGAAAAAGGGAGTTTTTGCTAGAAGATTGAATGAAATTTCAACTAGGATTCTTTTGTGAGATGGGAGACCCAAGAAACTTAGGAGGTGAAAATTGAAGGTTTGAGATTTAAGAAACTCTAGGAAGAGCCTAAGTAAGGGATTACTAACTGACATCTAGAGTGGATAGATTAATTCATCTTTGAGAAAAGGGGATTAATTATTCTTAAAATTCACCTATAAGACTGGGATATTTCATTTGTGGATGATAGCTAATTCAATATTAAGGTTGAAAAAAATAACATTCCCTAAGAGAAAGTCATTCCTTATTGAAGTTAATACTTTTAATTAGTCAATTGTTGCAATCTTTTCTTAATTAGTTACTGCACAAATTTGTCATATTCATAGTTACTTTGGTCTCATTGAATTGAGTAGCTATATAGAAAATTATTTAAGTTAAAAATTCTTTACATTAATTTTAATTTCCTAAAATTTCACTCATCCCGATTTCAAATACCATTAGCTAGCGTAGAATTGAACTTTCTCATAATCCCTGTGGACATGACTTGGTTCTTACCGATTTATTACTCACTTCGACAACCGTGCACTTGCAGTTCACAACCAAATTACCTTCTTTTGGTGGAGAAAATTTAGAAGAGATTAGAAGTTGGTGTAATTGATTACAGTATTCCTTAATTCCCTCTATGTTTACTGGACATCACAAATGTTCCTTAAAAAAGGTATAATTAATACTTTAAAAATGATGATAAAGGACTTATTATGGGGTGGTAGGTGATAAACGATTAGTTAATTATATTTATATACCCATATTTAATGTGTTTTACTTGTTATTTAATGGCTTTATAGTATTTTTGGTACTTATTTCACTTCAAATGAATTTGTTGGTGATAATTGCCATCATAAACTAAGAAGAGATGTATTCGGTTGAAATTATGGCATGGAATGGAAGAATTAAAGAGATTATGGACTTACACAATTGTGTATAGTGACCGTGTAAACCACTGCAAACATGTGCAGCTTCAACAACACAATTCTTGCCTGTGTGGAGTTACACGCTCGTGTATGTTTCCTGTTTAAGTCTCTGTTACCAAGTAAAGTCACGAATTGCACTATTTTTGGAGATAAAGATCACCTATATGGTTTTGTAAGTGACCATATATATCCCAAAAACTTTAGTCTTTACTATAAAAGGATATTATTGAAGGCTACAAAAGGAGAAGTTTTTTTAATCATAAGAAACACTAAAGAGGAGGCGGTTTTAAATAGAGGAAGAATAAAAAAACAAGGATTACATCACAAGATTGATAGAGAGCTCTTCAATCCAAATTGCAAAAGATTTCATTAGAGACAAAAGGGAGATATATAACATGAATTCTTTCATTTCTATTTATTCTTCTCAATATTTTTTATTGGATTTATTTTTATGTTTAGGAAATAAATTGTTTAGTGACTATGTGTGATGAACCCTAAGTTGTGATGATAAAGGATTAGTATTTAAGATTTCTTAGGGGGATTCATCATTTAGTTATTATTTATTTGATATCAACTAATCATAGTATTTACTTTATCTGAGTTCATTATTGTGTCAAATTTAGTTTAATTTGTTTTCTTTAAGTTTTAAGTAAATTCATAACCTAATTTGGTGGTTAATAGAAAAAGAGTTAATAGTAGTACTTATAATTCTCATCGAATTGACTCATACTTGCCAATGCTATCTACCACTACATCATGAACTTGCCATTAAAACTTATAAATCTTTATAAGTAAAATAATTAAATTAGCAGGCATATTGGGAAATCCAATGTAAAGGTTAGTTAGAGCAAAAATTGCAAACTTATGAAAGAAGAAGGAATAAGGGTGATTCAGACAAGCTTATGTAATAAGGTGCTCTTATGCAAAAGGTTGTGGAGGCTTATGGAGAACAAAGTTGCATTGTGGATAAGATGGACATATACCTACTTTATAAGGGGTGTGGGCATTTGGGAAATAAAGACTAAACCTCCTTTTCTCGCTTGCGTCCATAGTTACTGAAGCTTGGAGAATTAATAATTGATAAGATCATATGTGTGATTGGGAATGGTTAAAGAATTTCCTTATTCTTTAATAATTAGATTCAAGTGGAACCTTTAATACATACACAAGATGGAGAATCACATTTAGAGTAGTATCGCTATGAATGACAAGGGTAAAGTATGGATTATAGATAACCAATGGTCCAGTTTTCCAAAGGATTTGGTTCAAATGATTTGTATTTACAATCCTAACCCAAGTATAGAAGATAGGTACTAATGGTTGGTACATTCTTTAAGTTAATAGACTAATGACTCAAGTAAGGATGTTTTAAGGGTTAGAGGGAAGAGATTGCTTAGTACAAAGTTATATGGAATAAGTATTTAATCCCTAAAGTAACATTTTTAATATGGTTAATCATCAAGGAGAGGATGGAAACTAAGGATATGTTAAATTTTATAAATATAGCTAAAAATTGTCTTTAAGTGTCAATAGGAGGCAAAAACCAACAAGAACCTATTCTTTCAATATACCTTCTTACTAAGTATCTGGATGAGTGTCCAAAACCTTAGCCCGCTCTAAAAATCCTATCTAATCTTTACAAAATATATTAGTCAATAGTAAGATGACATAATAATAGTAAAAGGATCTAGTAGTCTATATTTTTGTGATCATATGTCTATAATTTATGGGAGAAAGAAACTCGTGATGCATTAAAGGTATGGTAAACTCTAAGAACAACATTTTGAATGATGTTATTCAGTAGACCATAGAAAAATTGATATGTAATGAAAAAGAAAGGAATTACTTATATGAACTTATAAGTGTTTAGAGAGTTAGATGGAAGTAGTTCATAACTTATATCCAGTGGTGTTTGACGGTTCAATATATCTTTAAAATTATAGTTAGGGTATAGTACCTCATGAATCAAGATGGGTGTGGAATTTAGTGTTGATGGTTTAATTTTTTTATTCTATTATATTGAACTACAAATTAAGTCTTTGTATCTATTTATTTTTCAATGAAATTATTTTGTTTAAAAGAAAACTTATTTTGCTCACTGTTTCAAATTTTAAGAAAATTTTGAAGCAAAAACAAAATTTCTTATTGCTTATAGTTATTTCTTTTTTATACTTGCCAAATGGTACCAAGGTTCAAAAAGGCCAAAGGTTGAAAGTGTATGGAAAATAAAGGTACGTTAGAGAAAAGACATAATAACAAAACATATTGAATGGTTGTGTTATGGTATAGCCATAACCTTGAAAGCAAAATTTGACATAAATAGGTTGCCATCAATGATGATGTCCGCTCCATAAAGTTGACACAACCAGTCCTCTAACTCATACACTCAAGGTCAAAGATTTAGAACTCATAGATGTGCCTATGAAAAGAATAGTTGGACAAATCAATATACAAAACCAAATCAAACGTTAGAGAAGAATCAATGGTAACAAAAAAAAAATCATGGAGACAACTATGGAAACGTTTGAAACAATTAAGGAGAAATAGAAACATATACAAACCAAGTTAAAGAATAACTATCTGATTAAGACCTTTCTAGTCGTTAAGCTCTTGGAGGTTTAATCAAAAATAATCCAAGGATTGCAATATAGGGTACAACCTCAGGTCGTTTCACTTAATCGAAACTTAAAATGAATGGACCTAAGTTAACCTATGTGTCACGAAATGCAAGCTAATTAGGTAAAAAGGGGTTTTGATCTTTGAAAACATTAACTGCACTAAATTGAATTGTAAAAAGTATGTAAAATGTATTTTTGGATTTTTGGGAATAAAAAACGGAAAGGTTAAAACAAATGATCAAAGAGTGATAGAATCCTCTTAAAAATGAGCTTTGGCTATCGTAGTTCGAAATTGATTTTGATGGGAGTGGAAATCACTAAGTTTCAAATTGGTGAACTCTTTAAGTCCAAGATCTTAATCAATAGGACTCCATTTCTTAAAACCCTGTTAAATGCTCTTAATGTATCTAGTGGATAAGTCCATGCAACAAGTCAATTGAAATCTAGAATCAACTCAATATCAAATACGACTATGTAAGATAAATGAGAATCAACATGATCACAAATAGACATATATGAGACTTTATATATTTAAGCTTAAAGTTCTATATAAACCAATCCAAACCACACAATGAATATCCATCATTTGATTAAACCATAATTAAGTATGTTTAACTACAAATTACATATCCTAAACCTAGGAATTCATAAATCATAGCTAAACCATGGATTAAGCTGCTCCCCTTTTAAGCTCGTTGAACTCTAGCCATTGCTACATCTTCAAGAGGAAAGAAATGCCTAGCCATGCATAGCTCTAGGAAGCTTCACAACTAAGAAGGAATCAAAGGCAACCATGGTAGAAGTTAACAGTGAAAAATGGAAGAAAAATGAGAGAGATATGAGAGAACACAATGGTGGAATTGTAGGTGGCAAGATGATGGAATGATGATGATGTCTGTCTGTCGGCTCCCCCTTGTGTTTTTGTAACTTATCCCAAAATAGGTTTTTCAAAAATAGGTTGTCAAATCGGGTTTACATAGTAAGTTAAAGTTTCAAAATTGTTCGGATCTTATGCTGATTCGAATGTTTCGTCGCGGCAAAAGGATGAGTTCATCGCAGAGAACTTTTCCTGAAAGGTTTCTTCAAGAATTTTCTAGTTTCACTATGGAGAAACATTATCCTCACCGCATTGAACTTTGTCTGTTACCTTATTGACTTGTGTTCTTAAATTTCTTGGTTTTCACTCTTAGCTCTACTTCTTGAATGTCCTGCAATGAAAAATAATAGTTTGCAGTATCAATTGTCCTAAAAATCAATTAAGTGAAATTACTAATTATTTGTGACGATTCTACCTTCAAACTACATTAATTCAAAACAAGCACTTATGAGCTAAATTAAGCATAATATCTGATAATAAACGCCGAAAAGTATAACAAAAACCATGAAATTATCATCAAATAATAGAGAAAACTTGGGTTCAATCACTATCCAGTGGGAAAATAAACAAATTTGGCTTTAAAGGGATAGGAAATAGCCTAACAAGAATCAATAACCCGCACTGTACCACACCTAACATGGACCAGACTGGGCTGAAAGGACCAACAACATTACTAGCAACATTTTTTTAATGGAAATACATGTTCAAAATATTTTGCATTTCTACATTCATAGATAGAATTATTATTTAAAAAAAAGAATCTATATGTAGCGCTATTTTGAGCGTAAGCCATAAACAAACAATCAAAAGATCCTAGGTCCAATATTTGTCTTTCTAAAGTCTGGTAAGCCAACTTCAGTTAGACACCCCCTAAACATTCAAATAATTAGGGTTAGGAGAAAATTATTTCCATTATTCATAAGGGGTTTTGGATAACTCTTTGTGAGGAGTTCAACTAAAAATATAGCATGTAAAAATTACCACTTTCACCCACATATTGTTAAATATACCAAAACTTAACAATATAGCATTTATCATTTTCTTAAGCATCCGATTTTTCCTCTCAGCCACACCATTTTGTTAGGGTGCACATATTATACCATTCTTTCATAAAAATCCTTTAAAAATTAGTATTATATTATTTATCCCTGGCAAACCTATGTTTCTTAAGTTTCATGTTGAATTGATTTTCTACTTTTACTTTGTATTTTCAGAACATCTCTTTGGTGTTATCTTTAGATCTTAGGAGGCAAACCTTGACATATCTAGAATAATCATCAATAAAGGTTATATTTTTTTTTTTACTCTTTTTACTAGTAAAGTTCTTAAAATCATCCAAATTTGTGTAAATCAACTTAAGCAACTCAGTGCATCTAGTTGTTCTAGGTTTGAGTAGTTTTTTTCACAAACTTTGTTTCTACACAAACTAAGCACTTAGAAAAGTTATCATCTCTAACATTTATCAAATGCATGTTTCTAAGTCTCTCAATATAAGTAACATTAACATGTCCTAGCCTATCATGCCATAAATAATAGATGTAGTGATATGAGCAGAAGTAGTAGAAGAGTTAGCATTGAAAGTAGAAGAAATACCGCTTAGTATAAAGAGTTCATTAGCTAAGTATCCTTTTCTCATAAAGTCCATGTTTCTGGTAATTACTACCTTATCATCCTCAAAAACAATTTTAAATCCAACCCTATTAAGCAACCTACATAGGGAGGGGACATATATGACATCATTCAAAACTAAAGTCTTCCCAAAAATAATTTTAAGGAAGATCTTTCATTTACAAGGCACTATAGTCGTTGTAGAGTTTCCCATGAAGACATGTTCCCCATCTACAACATCCTTAGACTAGTGGATCAACTCCTTTCTATGTTATTATTTGAAGCACTAGTATCTAACACCTATGTACTTTTGTTCCCCACCAAATTAGCCTCCATAACTATAGTAATTATAATTTCATCTTTTTCAGTAAGATTGGTTTTGTTTTTTCTATTACCCATCCGTTTGATTCTTATTGCCCTTACCTTTGAACCTATCCTTAGAAATGACAACAAAAGACTCAACTAATTTAGCTTTAACAAAAATAAAAGAAACATAATTGAGCATATCTTTAAAGTGATTAGCCTCTTGGTTCTCATAAAGATCCATTCTTGTGCTTCAATTGATTTCTGTAATCGCTCTAGGATGGTCAAAACTTCTCTAATAGCACATTTGCTTGCAATGTCTCATACATACTTATGCCCTCACTTAGCACATCAACTATCACGTTCTTGTATTTGTGAACTTACTCCACCACTTGTTTTATCATCGACCATCTGAAAGTGCAACCATTTTCACACCACATATTTTTTCTTTCTAGCATCATCTTCATCATACTTCTTCTATAAGGAATTTCAAATGACCTTGATAGATTTTTTATTCACAAAAAGATCAAATAGAGAGTTATTCATATGGTTTGGAAGATGTCCTTTAACTATTTTATTATCTTTTTCAAAGGTTGTGGCTTTAACAAATGAAAGATCAAAGAATAACATATAATATATTTCTATTTTCTCAAAGAAAATTAGCTATTTTTAGGACCAATGTTTGTAATTGGTTCCATCCAAGGTTCGAGTTTAGAGATATCAGCTAAGAATGTTTTTGTTGATATGACCATTGTTGATTTCTTCTCTGAATTTTGCTTTCAAATTGAATGGAAAAATAAAGGTACAGTAGAGAAAAGAGTTAATCAGGAAAACTTATCAAAAGGTTGTATCGTGGTATATTCACTACCTTCAAGCAAATTTTGGCACAATCATGGTGTAATCAATTATGCTGTCTACTCCCCAAAGTTAACACAACTAGTCCTCAAACTCATGCGGTCGAGGTAGAAAACTTGGAACTCACAGAAATATCATCACCTAAAGAAAGTCTTATTAGCTTTGGCATAAGGCTTTAACTATGAAAAGAATGATTGCAGAAACCAACATACGGAACGAAATCAAATTTTAAAGAATAATCGTTGGGCGAGGCTAAACATTGCGGAGACAAATCTAGAAACGTTTGGAATAGTTGAGAAGAAATAGAAATATATAATGATCCAGCCAAAAAATAACTCTTTAGTGAAAAAAAAAAAGGCTCAAAAGGTATTGGAAATAGCCCAACTCAAATCAATATCCATTCTTTTCAATTTATCCAAAATAATCTTATGTTACTCGCCTTAAAAACATTTATATGATAAACTAGAAAAGAAACATTACCAAAACTAAATACACCAGCTTCTTAATATTATTGGAATCCTACCGTGATCGAATCACAGACGCAGCGGAAACAAAAATTTTACAGATTCCGAGTGGATCCCGATAATTGATTAAACTTGAATAAAAAATATGATTTAGAAATCCTACCTTGTTCGCTTTCCCGAGAAAAACTTAGAAAATTTTTCTCTGAATGATCAATCACGAGCTGTCCAAATGTCTAGTCTCTATTGGTATCCACAGAGCAATTTCCAAACTGCTTTTGGAGGAAAAAGATAAAGTGCTAGCCTTCATAAAGCTTTTCCCATTAAAAAGAAAAATCAAGATAGTCTTTTATTAAAATTAAAACTCTCTAATTATAATTAGAATCAAATTCTAATTCTAATTAAT
>JAOSBK010000205.1:9440011-9468154 GCA_027568895.1 Erythroxylum shatona | reverse complement strand
TAGAGTCCTATTTAGACGGGGATGTCGTCTAATTGGTCCACGTGATGTAATCTGATAAGGATAGACGTGATCTAGCATGATCTTAGGCAGTTCAGATTGAGTAGGATTCTGAATGTAACTTGGAAGGCAAGTTAGGATGTCTATATATAGCTCATTCGAGCTTTGCTCTTCTCATTCGATCAAAGAGAGCATTTTTTATATTCTTTTGAGGGAAAGTAATATAAAGTTGGTTTTATACCGTATCTCTGCGCGTTCTTGTTGCCTTTGTTCTTATTGTTCTTTTAAGTATTGATTCTTCGAGAGTGTGCGAGGGAAACACTTCGAGGGTTCGGAAAAGGCTGAGTCTTTGCTTTAACGGACTTGAGCGAGACTGCCGCACAAAAGGTGTGAGCGAGAAACTTCGTTGAAAGTTTGAGTTCCTAGATTACCTTTGTAGCAACTGGTATCAGAGCCAACGTTTGGAATGGCTGTGAGCAACTTGATAGAACGGGTGTCTAGGGTGGAGGCACTCATTGGTCCTATTCCTCAGTGGGAGGAAGAGGTCACTTTCCACAATACTCGATTCGAGATGATGGAGGCACGGATCCAACAATTGCAGCAACAGATGGGAGATATGATTAAAACATTGGAGGAGGCTCAATTTGAGATTGTCATCCTAAGGCGTGCTGTTGTAACGAGTGAAGGGGATCGAGTTGAAAGCTCCACACCGCAACTTTCTTCTGTGAAAGTGCGTGAACCAAGGGTGTTCGAAAGCGTGCGAGACGCCAAGGTGTTGGAGAACTTCTTGTGGGATATGGAGCAGAACTTTGCGGCTGCTAGGGTATCCGATGCTGATAAAGTCAATGTGACGGCCATGTACTTGGATGGTGATGCCAAGCTCTGGTGGAGGACGAGGACCTCTGTGAAGATCAGCGCGGGTAGAGTTCCTGTGAAAATGTGGGTGCAAATGAAGAAGGAGCTAAAGGATCAGTTCCTTCCTATGAATATTTCTTGGCTCGCGAGGGATGCCTTGAAACGGCTCAAGCAAGATGGATCGGTAAGAAATTGTGTTAAATCTTTTAGCTCTCTAATGTTGGATATTGAGAACATATCAGATGAGGACAAGCTCTTCAATTTCCTATCCGGGTTACGTGGGCTCAAATGGAGCTACGGAGGCAAAATGTGAAGGATGTGGTTGGTGCAATCGCGGTTGTCAATGCCTTGGTGGATTTTTGACTGGCGAAAGACTCTAAGGCAAGCTCCTCAAATTCTTTTAAGGGCAAAGGCCACGCCCAAAAGGAGAGGACCAAGGGGAAGAAGAAGAAGGATTCCAAAAAGAAAGACTTCAAAGGCAAAGGCAAGCAGAATGGGGGTTCGAAGAACAGGGAGACGTCCTTGAAGAAGGGCAAAATTGCTTGTTACTTGTGCAGCGGTCCACACTTTGCCAGGGAATGCCCAACGAAGGAGAAGCTGAACACCCTGATTGTCGAGGAAGATGGTGAATCTTCAGAAGAAGTGGCGCTAAATCCGATAGCCTTGCTTAATGCGGTTAGTACTGAGTCAGTTCCCTTTGAAAAACTGATGTACGTGGGTATACAGGTTGGGGAAAAAGACGTGACCGCAATGGTGGATACTGGTGCAACCCACAGTTTCCTAGGAGAGAAAATGGTTCGGAAGTTGGGCGTGAGGGTGTCCAAGGCTCCGATGAAAATTACAACCCCTGCGGGGAAGGCACAAGCAGTTGCGGGAATTGCTTACAACGTTCCAGTGAGCATTGGAAGTTGGCGTGCCAAGATGAACTTCATCATCATACCATTGGAGGATTTCGAGATGATACTGGGGATCGATTTCCTTAAAGCAGCAAAGGTGGTGCTATACCCAAGTTTGGGAGGTATGATGCTAATGAACGAACAAAATTCCTTCTACATGAATTGTTGTAGGTTCGATGGTGGAACGATGAAGGCTACAACATCGGTAGGACATGTTTCGACCATGAGTATTGAGAAAGGGTTGAAGAAAGATATGGAGACCTATCTCGCTGCCATGTGGGAGATCAACGAAGATCACATGATAGAAGTCCCTGATGAGGTTGTAAGTTTGTTAAGGGAGTTTCGGGAGGTGATGCTGAAAGAGTTGCCGAAAACTCTTCCCTCTCGTTGAGAGGTAGATCACAAGATCGAGTTGGTTCCTGGAGCGATCCCACATGCACGTGCTCCATATAAGATGTCCCCGATGGAATTGGCGAAACTTCGGAAACAACTTGGTGAGTTGTTGGAGGCAGGGTTCATCTAACCATCAAAAGCTCCGTACGGTGCCCCGGTATTGTTTCAGAAGAAGCAAGAAGGTACACTGAGGATGTGTATAGACCATCGAGCATTGAATAAGGTAACGATCAAAAACAAGTATCTGGTACCTTTAACTCAAGATTTGTTGGATAGGTTGTCGAGGGCTGAGGTGTTCACGAAGTTGGATCTTTGAAGTGGATATTGGCAAGTGCGGATAGCCGAGGGTGATGAGCAAAAGACAATGTGCGTAACACAGTATAGATCCTACGAATTTTTAGTTATGCCGTTTGGATTAACTAACGCCCCTGCTAGATTTTGTAACCTAATGAACGATGTGTTGTATGACCTTTTGGATGAGTTCGTTGTGGTCTATCTAGACGATATCGTGGTATATAGCACGAACATAGCGGAACATATGGAACACTTGAGGCGAGTGTTTGAGAGACTGAGGCAGCACAAGCTCTATGTGAAGATGGAGAAGTGTGAGTTCATTCAGTTGGAGATCAGATTCTTGGGTCACGTGGTAAGCAAGGGTCAGGTCAGGATGGATCCGAAAAAAGTGAAAGCAATAGTTGAGTGGTAGGCTCCTACGACAGTATAAGAATTGTAGAGTTTTCTCGGCCTGACGAACTATTACAGGCGATTCATAGTAGGATACTCCAAGAAAGCGACGTCATTAACGAACTTGCTAAAGAAGAAGCAAGAGTGGTGTTGATCGAGTGCATGTGAGGAGGCATTCGAAAAACTTAAAGCTATAATCTCAATCGAACCAGTGTTGAAGCTGCCCGAGTTCGATCTTCTATTTGAGGTATATACTGACTCTTCGGACAAAGCCATTGGTGGAGTCCTTATGCAGGAAGGTCATCCGGTTGCATTTGAGAGCCAAAAGCTCAATTCTACGGAGCAGCGGTACTCGACCCACGAGAAGGAGATGCTTGCAGTGGTGCATTGCTTGGAAACGTGGCGAGTATATTTGTTGGGAACCAGGTTCGTTATTCGGACAGACAATGTTGTTAACACATTTTTCAGGACCCAAAAAAAGTTGTCCGCAAAACAAGCCCGGTGGCAAGAGTTCCTTATTGAATATGACTTCATGTAAAAGCATAAACTGGGGAGGCACAACAACGTGGCAGATGCCTTGAGTAAGAAGGAGGTATTTGCGGCCCTTTATTTGATCACGAGGGTGGAGTATAACCTGTTGGAGCAAATCAAAACGACAGCTCCGCTAGACACCATGTACTGTAAGTTAATTACTCAAGTAAAGGAGGGTGTTGTACGCAAGTTTTGGCTTGATGACGATAGGCTATTGATGACTAAGAGTAGTCAAGTTTACATGTCGAGCTTTAGTGGATTGCAGAGACAATTGTTAAAGGAGACGCATGACTCGCAGTGGGCTGGTCACTCAGGAGTCCAACAGATGCTAGCGCTCCTATCGCGTTCCTACTTTTGACTGAAGATGGAGAATGACGTGAAATGTTACATCAAGGCGTGCCTTGTGTGTCAGTTGGATAAACCGGAGAGGAAGAAGGAAGCCGGTTTGTTATAACCCTTGTCCATCCCCGAGAGACCTTGGATGTCGGTCTCAATGGATTTCATTAGTGGGTTTCCAAAAGTGGACAACATGGCATCAATCATGGTAGTGGTTGATAGATTCTCCAAGTATGAGGTCTTCGTGCCAACTCCTGTAACTTGTCCCTCAGAAGTTGCGACCGAGTTATTCTATAAGAATGTGGTCAAGTATTTCGGAGTATCAGCGGATATTGTGAGCGACCGAGATGCCAGATTTACAGGCCGATTCTGGACGTCTCTTTTTAATTTAATGGGTTGTGAGTTAAAGTTCTCAACGATAAATCACCCACAAACGGATGGCCTGAAGTGAATCACACGTTAATACAAGACTTATTATACAATGTGTAAATGCACAAGAAGGGGGGGTTGAATTGTGTATTTCCTTTTTCAAAAACCCTTCGAAAATGTTTTGTTAAAAGAAACTTGTTCTTTTCACAAGAACTACTGAAAATCAAAGTTATACAATGTTTTTCGAAAACTTGTTTAAAAACTAGTAAGATCGAAACTTTAAAAGATAAGAGAGATAAGGGTAGAGAGATGTAGACACAGCAATTTTTATACTGGTTCACCCCAAACTGTGAGCTACGTCCAGTCCTCAGATATCTTGTGTGTAACTAACTCAAACTGATTCTTGATTCTGACGTGGTTTGCTTCCGTCTGCTTTTCTTCGTCTGTTTTTCTTCGTCTGTTTTTCTTTCGTCTGCTTTTGGCTTTCGTCTGCTTTTCAATTTCCATCTGCTTTTCAATAGCCTCCGTCTGTTTTTCTTCTTTCGTCTGCTTTTCAATTTCCGTCTGCTTTTCAATAGCCTCCATCTGTTTTTCTTCTTTCGTCTGCTTTTCAATATTTTGTCTGCTTTTCAACTTCCGTCTGCTTTTCAATATTATTTGTACTTCATCAAAATCATTTATGTAAAGTCATGTTGACTTAACAGTTCTTATATTCTTTGTTATCAAAATAATAAATCCATTAGTAGTACTTAAGTTTTGTTTTCACCAAAAAATTGGTTAGAATCTCCCTTAGTTCAACAAAAAATATTTAAAGATCTTGTGGGTGATTAAAAATAGTTGAAATAGGAAAAATATGTACAAAAGTATTGTGATCAAATTTTATACGTATTCAAATAAGTTATTACTTTTTCATAATTACTTAATGGGGTTCTCCTTAAAGAGGCTAGAAATATAGTTGGAACTTACTATCAAGCTATTAAATCCTTAAATTCTTGAATAAGTATATAAGCTTGCAAGGAAACAAGAAGATGTAGTTACAGTTAATGTGAATCTACATCATCTCAAAGGGAATACCAAGTCTCTTTAGAGCTTAGGAAATCCAAATGGTAGAATCATAATAAAAAAGGATTGTATAACAACCAAAACTAAAATAAAGAAGGAATTTTAACCATTCCTGGAAATCAAGGAAAAGTGATTAGAATCAACTTAACTAGAAATTCCAATGGTTTAAGAAAGTTTATCTATATGGACTTTGATGAACATAGAAAGGATTATATTTTTGGTGTGATGAATATTATACATTAGGAAACAAATGCAAAAATAAACAATTTTAGTTGTATATGATGGAAAAAGATAATGTAAGAAGTGAAGGAATAATAATAAATAACCAATGTATCCCTTTAAGTAACCATGGGAATAAATGATGTAACGAAGCATAAATAGGTAATAGTGATAGGATTCCATTATATTAGACCCTTATATATATTTATTGATAATAAAAGTATAAATAACTTCTTAGACAAACTGATCAACAATAGAGGCCGCAGAGAAATTAAAGAGATGCCTCCTTTTTAAATTAGAGTAAAGGGATGATTTAAATTGAGTTATCGTCAATGTTATAAAGGTTTCACATTGAGCAATTAAGGCTTATAATTCATTATAGATATAGTCATTGCCTTAGGAGATTATGATATGGTACTAGGGGCACAATGGCTAATTAAATTGAATCATGTGTTAAATAACTTTTGAAACTACAATATAAGGTTCAAGTAGGAGGATTGCATTGTGACACTGTCAAAGAAACTTAACAAAAGGACAAGTTAATCTTTAATAAGAGTTTTAACAATATTATTAAGGGATCAAGGAGTGAAGGCCTATATATACTACAACTTGCACATCCAATATAATTTCAAATACAATATATTAAATTAGAGAAACATTTGAGTACGTTTGATAAATTAAATAGTCAGTTGGTTAAGTTTGGAGAGCCGTTTAGAGAAATTGACCAATTGCCAACTAATAGAGCTCATGACCATATAATCAAATTAAAAGAGGGAGTAGAGACCATCAACATCAAAGCCTAAGATACCTAGAAAACATAATAATATTATTGAAAGAGAAGTCAATGAGCTGAAGAGGCAAGGTTTATCAAGCACAACATCACTCCTTATACTTATCAGTAGTTTTAGTGAAGAAGAATGACAATTCATAAAAATGCACATTGATTATAAAGAGGTCAACAAAAACATAGTAAAAACATAAGTTCCTTATACATGTAATTGAAAAACTACTTTATGAGTTAAATAGGTCATACTAGTAATCCAAACTAGTCTCTAAGACTTAAGAAGTATATTTTTGGTCACGACTTTTAACCTAACCAATACCCCATCTACTTTGTAAAGTCTTGAATAAGATATTTAAATCATCTTATAAAAAATTGTTCTTTGTTTTCTTGGATGATATTTTGATCAGTACTAATTCTTTCTAATAACACTTAAAGAGTCTTTGACAGACTATACAAACCTTTCAAACTCACTAATTGTTCATGAAGAAAAATTAATGTATCTTTGGGATAAATTGACTGCCTAAGTCATTTTATATTACATCAAGGAGTGGCTACGATGTGAAGAAGACGTGAAGAATCCAGAAGTCACCCATTCCTTAATCACTTAGAGAATTGAGAGGATTCTCAAAGATCATTAGGTATTACAGAAGATTTATAAACAATTATAGAACTATAACTAGACCTTTGACATCAATGTTGAAGAAACAAGTTGTTGTCAATTAGAAAATAGAAGAAATCCAACATCAAACTTTTAAGCAAATAAAGAAGGTTCTCATATTTGCGCCAATATTGGCATTGCCTAATTTCTCACATCCTTTCACAATAGAGGTAGATGCATGTGGCATAAGCATAGGGACAATTCTCCAATAAAATAGGCATCCGTTCACATTTTTTAGTAACACACTACGAATAAAACTTATGTGGATCTCCACATAAGAGAAAATTTTATGGCAGTTGTCAAAGTTATCAAACAATGAAGCCACTACTTAATGACAAACCATTCGAGGTATAAGTAGATGACCAAAGCCGCAACTACTTATTATAACAAATTATTACCACCCTTTATAAAGAATATGGCTATCAAAGCTACTTGGCTATAAGTTTGAAGTTATATATAAAAGTGGAAAGGAAAACGTAGCAACTGATGCTCTATTTGGAATAACAAGTACTAAGCTATTAACATTGACATCTATCAAATACACACCAACTTGTAAGTTAGGAAAAAGATTCCACTATTTAAGACCTTATCAAGAAGTTAAAGATAAAAGAAGTATGTTCAGAAACTTATAAATAGAGAGATGAGTCGCTCAAATGGAAGGGGAGATTGGTGGTGGGTTTTAATAATAAATTGAGAGATAAAGTGATGTATATGGGACATGATAGACCTTAAGGTGGGTACTCAAGAGTTATAGACATTTCTAAAAGAGTGCAAAATATATTTTATTAGTAGAGTTTAATTAACGATGTCATAAATTACGTCAATAAATGCTTAATGTGTTAGAAGAACAAGCATGAGAATGTTGCTTATCAAGTAATATTGAAACCATTATATATACGAAAACGATGTCGAAAAGTAATTAACATGGATTTTGTTGAAGAGTTACCCTTGTCTAAAGGTAAATTTAGTAATGGACAAACTTAAGAAATATTTATCATTTTATGGCTATTAAACATCTATACATAACTTTAAAGATAACATATATTTATTTATTGACTATGAGTTCAAACTTCATAGGATATTAGATATTATTGTAAGTGACATGGACTCTCGTTTTTAAGGTGTTTTTTGGCTAGAAAATTTCAAGTTATAAAGGGTAAGCTTAAAGTTCTCCATTGCATACCATTCATATTCTAATGGCTAGACTAAAGCCATTAACAAGATACTAGAAACTTATTTTCGATGCTTCTTTACTGAAGTTTCATATGGGTGGTTGAGTGGATTTCTTTAGCGAAACAATGGTATAATACCATATATCATGCATTTATCAATTCAACTTCATATAACACCCCTTATGGCTATCCTCCTCTTATACATACACATTATTTCACTGAAGATTCTAGAAATTTGGTCAGGGATCAAGCTATGAGGAATAGAGAGATAACTTTTATGGTTTCAAAATTTCATCTCAGAAGGGCACACCACCAAATGATATGCAAATAAAAGGAGATCATATAGAGAGTTTGAAGTGGAAAAATGAGTTTTCTTAAATCTTCAACCATATAAGAAAGAAAATTATGCCCTTTCTCCTCTATGTTATAGATCATACAATATTATAAAAAAGAATGGAAAGCTAGCTTACAAGCTTTAACTACCAGTAGAATCTCTCATTCACTTAACATTTCATAACTCTCAAAAGTTAGATCACATTTCAATAAAGTTACTAGCAATGTTTAGGCATATAAACTAAGCTCCAATAGTTATTTTGGATAGAAGTTAGTAACTTAGCTGTTATTTTAAATGATAGATGAGTCTATTGATGATGCTACATAAGAATTCTTATTTAAGTTGCATACAAGATTTTGTTAAGCAAACCTTATGGACAAGGTTTTTAAAGGAGGCAATGTTACAAATAAATGGAGAAGGAATAACAAGAGAAATAAGAAAAATAAACTTAAATAAAACTAGAAATGTGATACTTTTATTAGTAAAAAACTTCATTTTATTTTAATAAATTGTAACAACAACTCTCATTTTTAAATGGGATATCAAGTGCAATCATGGGGTTATAATAACAAACAAATATATAACTAATAAAATCAATTTGCTTCCCTTCTTTAAAATCTAATTTGTTATTTTTAATCTTTTAATTAGCTTTTAGATAACTTTATATTTTGATCTATTTTTTATAATCTTTCAATTCTTTCATTAACAATTAGATTGAAACACTACTTCTCTTAATTTTTTATTGATGTAGCTAAGTAATTATTTACATCATAAATAACTAAAAAGACAATATTTTAACTTAAGTTTTACGCTTTGAAAACAGTTTGTTATAAATCGAATAATTTAAAAATTTTACATTGAATTAAAAAATTAAAAAATTGTTTGTTATATATAATAATATATTTATAGTACTATGCAAATGCATATTTTAAATAAAAAAGAAAAAGAGATAAATCATTTAATCTTAATGATTAGGCAAAGTGAAGCGTGAAATTGAACTCATTTAAGTTCATAATAATTAGACTGCTTTGCATCCAGAAGACAACAGAAGAAATGGCTGTGACTATGAACGCTCTGAAATTGAACGGACGGCCACCGTCTCTTCTCTACCACCGGCCACGGCTGATCATCGTAAGGGCATTCTCCGCCCTCCTTTCTCCGCCGTCCAAGGCGGTCGTCTACGACCAGCAAGGTCCCCCTGACGCCGTTACGAGGTCCAAAACCTGATGCGTTCAAACTTTCATTTTTCTCGGTCTGTTGTTAGAGACTTACTGCCGTTTGGTGCAGAGTGGTGGAGTTGCCGCCGGTTGAAATGAAAGAGAACGACGTTTGCGTCAGAATGCTGGCTGCTCCGATCAATCCCTCTGATATTAATCGGATTGAAGGTTCTGTTTTTTCTTCGCTTATTGTCTATTTATTTTCTTCTTGGCTTACTTTTAAGCCATCCCAAGTTAATTCTGATTTTCTGAGTAAGACAACTTGTTGAATCGTAGACAATTTTGCAACTTTACTATGTAGAAAGCTGTTCTTTGTTCTGTTTTACTACATTTTTAGTACTATTGATGATGTTATCGTTTTCAATATGTAATATGTCGCGACGATGATGCTGATAAATTTGTTGGATGGCGTAGGAGTATATCCTGTGAGGCCACCTGTGCCTGCAGTCGGAGGATATGAAGGTGTAGGGGAGGTGTATTCTTTGGGGTCAGCTGTCAAGGATCTATCTCCGGGTGATTGGGTCATCCCGTCGCCACCCTCTTCCGGTATGTTGCGCTAGTCTCCTTATGTTGACCATTCGTACCTGGGCTAGTGTTAATAAGAGACCATCATGCGTTTTCAGATTTGTCACTTCAAACTATTGACACAATTCACCTAGTTAATTGCTATTTGGGAAACGGTCCCTGACTGTATATTGTTATATTGTAAAAATATGATTCATGTGGAGGAATAAAACTCAAGTCTGTCTGACCAATTTGATGTGAACTTTCACAAGGAAGATAAAACCTAGATTTCCTGAGCATTTGTGCCATTTTGGTAGTATTTCTGTGTAGAAAGGTATCCTGAAATATTTGCATGTTGTAAAGCTAAGTAGTTAATGAATTATTGGGTTTGATGTTAGTTGATATTGAGATCAGTAGCCATATTCTTACTGGTAAATATGAGATGGTTCTCAAGGGTGGTCTTGAAGACCATAAATATCTGTAGAATGCACAAGTCAAAGTGATTGCTTGTTTTGAACTCTTTTTTCTTATAGACTGTTTTTTCTGTTAAGGAACATGGCAGACTTATGCTGTTAAAGAACAAAGTGTCTGGCACAAGGTCAATAAGGATTCACCTGTCGAATATGCTGCAACAGTTACTGTTAATCCTTTGAGTGCTTTAAGAATGCTTGAAGACTTTACAACTCTGAATTCAGGTGCTGCCATACCTACAGTCTGAAATATTATTGTTATCTTTTACTTGTTTTATGCTTTCCTCTGATATTACAGGGTATGAGCAGGAGACTCTATTGTGCAAAATGGGGCCACAAGTATAGTAGGACAGTGCATAATCCAACTTGCAAAATATCGTGGCATTCATAGCATTAATATAATAAGGGACAGGTGCGGCTGATCTGAGACAAAATAGCATTTTTCTAAAATCTTTTCCCTTCTATCTGATAGCTACCTTCAATTTTCTTTAAGTGGATGTTTGATACAGAAAAAAAGGCCACGGAACTCTTGCAATATGGAAATATTTTGAATTTCTGTTGTCTTATGTTGCATTATTGCTTGCATTCCTGTTATTATGTATGAGCATTAAGACAATGTACGCCATTCCAAGGTTCTTGTTTGTAGGAGCATGCTTAATATAATCATGTCCTATGTTCTATGGTGTTCAAAACTGATCGTAACTGTTTTGGATGTTCCTAGGTTGCTATTGTTTTTTACTTTGTGCTAGAGAATACTCAAGAGGGTTGTAACTTGATAATCATACGATTTTTTCCCCATCCTTGGGAACATTTTCTAGCAGTTCGCATTTCAGCAGCAATGCTGTCTGTAAAAAAAATGCTTTACTGTTGTTGCAAAGAATACTAATGGACACATGGCTTTGTCTTATGATGTATATAGCAAGTCAAATTGCATATCTGTGAAGAAATAAATGCCAATTTCTTTATGATTAATTGGGGTACATGAGTTTATATTGCTTGAAGGCTTGATTTCGGCAAGTGCAATTTGCTTGCCAATGTAACTTTTCTTTTCTATTTTCTTCTTTTTTCAGGGCTGGGTCAGATGAAGCAAAGGAGATGTTAAAGCAACTTGGAGCCGATGAAGTGTTCACTGAGGGCCAACTAGAAGTGAAGAATGTTAAGGGTCTCCTGGTATCATTATATCTGGACTAATTCTGTTGGCAATTTGTTGTACGGTAGTAGCTGAAGTAGGGATCTTGTTTATTTTCCATTTGAGCTTGATATCTGTCAACTTCACTGCCCTAGACTTGATTTATTTCATTGATTTTATGCTGTTCTCACTGAAGTTTGCCATTTGGTTTTCATTGACACTCTAGACAAATTTACCTGAGCCTGCGTTAGGGTTCAACTGTGTTGGTGGCAATTTTGCTACTCTCGTTCTGAAATTCCTAAGGTGTGTTTTTGAGCAACAAACTAGCATTTGATTTGGTCCTTTATTATTCTAATGATGTTCTGATATTCAGGCAGGGAGGAACCATGGTAACGTATGGTGGGATGTCAAAAAAGCCTGTAACTGTATCAGCTTCATCCTTTATTTTTAAGGTGGGTTTTCTCCATCTCTGCATTGTAGACCACTGTGGTTACTGGATCTAATGGTGCTGCTGTTCCTCCCAAATTGTTACAGAAAGTCGTAGTAGGTTATATACAGTTATCATTACTTGCAGCATCTCTTCAGTTTGAGTAGTACTTTTTTTTTTTCCTATTCCTTGACATTTGCAGGATCTTTCCTTGAGAGGATTCTGGCTGCAGAAATGGTTGACTTCTGATAAAGCGAAAGAGTGCAGACATATGATAGATTATCTGCTACGCCTGGCAAAAGAAGGGAAGTTGAAATATGAGTACGTATTGTCTCAAGTGCTAACCTTACTTGCTTTTTTGTTGTAGTTAGTGTCAAGGTCTTTCCATGTAGTGTCAACTGCTAAGACTTTGCATGCCGAGACACCCCTCTTTGCAGGATGGAGCTAGTTCCTTTTGACAATTTTCACGTTGCATTGGATAAGGCACTTGGGAAACTGGGGAGTCACCCTAAGCAGGTCTTAACGTTCTGATATTAAGGATACCAAGTTGACTTGATGATCTTCCTGTACGACAGGCTGAGACTTGAAAGAATAACTCTGCTTACAAAAGATTATCATGAATTATAACATCTATAGCCATCTAATACAATTGGTGGATGAGTGAAGTAACTTTCTCCTCCTGACTGATGAGGATCTTCTGGATTAGCTCGAGAAAAGGAAGGCCATTGCATAAGAGGTCTAAAATTTAATTATAATTATTTTAAATTTAATAAAAAATTATAATTGAATCCTAATCCCACATTTTGTAAGTAAAATCGTTTACTCGTTTTCTCTTTACTGTTACTGTTACTGAACTAGGGAACCTCAACTTTTTGAATTTCATAAACAAATGGAGTGAAAGTAGGTGTTTTAGGGAATCTAGTTTCTTAGAAGTGGGAGGGTTGGTTTGGATCTGTTCATAGGGAGAAGATGAAAGAAATTTTGATGCCAATAAAATTTTCATGGAAGAAAAGTTGCATAAATAATGAAGATAAATTGCAGATAGCGTTGATTTTGTTTATAGAATTTGAGATTAGGGTTTGGTAATTTGGGAATTAGAGTTTCTTTACTAAATTTAAAATAATAATAATAAAATAAAATAATTTATGTTAATTATATGTTTAGCAAATATAACTAAAATTTAAAAATTAATTAGTTTGAGATTATTTTACAAAAACTAGATTTCATTATGCCATATAAAATAATAAACCTCACACTGCAAATAAAAATAATAAATTTATGTCATATTAAAATTAACACTATATATAATGAATGAAAACTTAATTTTATTTAAAATTTCGTTCATTCAGCATATAATATAAACTTTTACAAATGTTAAAATATATTTTAAATATTCTAAAATAATATTTTATTTTTTTTATATTTTAGGAAAGACTTTAGAATGAAAAATACGTATGACTACATGTAATATCTTATAAGTTTCATATTATCAACTACACGGAATCTCAAAACTTGTGACTACACCTAACTATTTATCATACTTAACCATCGTATGTATTATAGAAAAAATAGGTGCAAGTAAAATATACGTGGTTTTTAGTGCATCTACGCTTGTTATACACTTGACATGAGAAGTATGAAGCCGTTATTAACAGATTCAATAATGCTATTTATTATTGTTTCAACAATTTAGCAAAAGTTGAAAAGAAATACTCTCAATTTTGCAAGAGAAGGTGTTATATTCAATGATAAAATGAGATTACTAATTCTTATTGTTATTATATTTAATATATAATATGGATATCATTATCCTAAGTAATATTTCGGATTTCCTATATTGATTGTCTTAATTGAAATGACAAGATAAAGCTATAGATATCAAATGCTTAGCCTAATATTGGTCAATATTTTTATCAATGTAATAATACAAATGTGAGTATTGTTCTTATATTTTCATCAACGCATTATGATCATTTCAATTGTCGCTTATATGATATTAATATTATAGAATTAAATGATGAACTTTCAAATTGTAGATGTCTTATAGGTATGTAATCTTGGTAAAAGAGTTGAGGTTTTGTTACTATAAAAAAATTTACCAGACATCTTCTATAGTTAGGTTTGACTTTTATCTGTAAGATACAATGTTGCATGTCGAGGTGAGTACTTTTTAACAAGTACTTGTAATGTAACAATATTTGAAGGAGTTGCATGTGATGGGGCCCCTATTGTTAATGTAGTGACCAACTATTTTGATATTGCATATAAAACATCGCAACACATTCTTAGGAATTTTTTGTAGTGATCAAACTATTTGGACATTATATATAAAATATTAGCCATTATATTAATGATGTAAATTTAAGACCTTCAATATCTTTCAAAAATGATTTGTCAAAATTTATCTTTAAATCTAACTGAAATGTCACACCATAATCCCAAGAATAAGAAGTTAAAAGAGCTTTTAATAGTTACACATCTATAAAAAGAGAAAAAATATATAAAGAAGTAGGTCTATGTAACATCTTCAATTAAAACTACAACAAATACATAACAGAAAGGCTATAGTTTAAGATCAATTATCTAAGACAACTAAACATTCCTATCCATATCCAAATTAATTATCCAAGATAGTCAAACATCTTTATCTATATCCAAATCATAGCACAAACTTCAAATACATATCTATATCCATATCACAACACAGTTCAAATACATATCCAAACGACAACACAGTTCAAGAATGGTTCATTTTGCTGTTGATTCACCATCATCAACTTGAGATTTTATTGGGGTTAATTTTTTGGCCTTTACTTTGAATCTCCTCCATGTTGTAGTTATTATTTGAGCATTTGTATTTTGAGAAGCTTAAGTTGGTTCGAACACTTAAAATTGACCTACACCCATCTATAAAACATCATAAACAAAAAGTATATGATTACTTATTAGGAATAAATAAAGTATACTATTACCAATTAGCAATAAATAATAACTAATTATCCAAATTTTGTGATTTGGTAATAAACTATAAAATAAGTGTTATTACAAACTTCTCCAAATGTTACTCCATATGGACAACCTATATATATAAATGTTTATAATATTTAAAAAAGTTGATAGAAAATAAAAAGTAAAATTGAATGTTCACTATCCACTCTCTTCTCCCTTCTTAAGATAGATGTTGTAGTATTGGATCTTGTAAATACTAATTGTCTACCTCTTCTTCTTACACCACTATCAGAGTTGGATGTAACTGCTAAATTTTTGGTAGTCTTCCTCATTTTCTATGCATTATACACATAGAGTTTGAAATGAATGATTGAAAATTTAAAGAATATTTATCACAATCACAATTTTAAATCGGTATATAATTACCTTAACAATTTCATGTCATCACGAAGGTTGATCCTCATTTTTTCTCTTTTAGTATGACCAACTTCAAAGAAATGTTGACATCTCATGAATAGCCCAACTTTGCTTAACTTGTTTAGTTCTTCATCTTTATCCCTTCTTCTAACCTTCTTAGGTTTTTTAGGTATCTTTTTAATCGGGAGGTAATATGGGTTGTAAGTTTTTAGTCTTCTATCAAAAATTTGAACAGCTAATGGGTTATGTGGCATATTGATTACTCCTTAAATAACATTCACATTTGTAGTATCAGCTCACATATCCATTGATATCCTTTATTTGATTTGATATACAAGTAAATGCATACTTACATGTGATTTTGTTAATCCCAATGTCTACACTGACATGTTCTTACTTGTAAATCAACAATGAACTTATCTGCAAAATGTGTTACTTCGAACTTTAAACTTCCATTTTTCTGGTGATAGAGTGTCTTGCTTCCTATTATGTAGTTTCTATCTTCTTTCTTGATCTTGGACATATATCATCAGTGGACTTTATTATCATATCTCTTTTTTTCATGAATTTGAATAATTAAAACAACTCGAATATCCCAAAGTCCACTTTGACACGTTCTTTCTTGTAAATTAAAATTGAACTTATCAGCAAAATATGTTACTTTGAATTTCAAACTTCAATTTATCTCAGTTATTATATAGTCTAGCTTCTTATTATATAGTCTATATCTTCTTTCTAACCCTTGAACATATATTAGTAATGGATTTGATCATCATATCTCTTTTTTTTCATGAATTCGAGTCATTAAAGCAACTCAAATATCCTCTAGCATATTAATCAGGCTTTTTGATCGTGCTTTATAGATGAATCTGTAAATGTCTTTGATATATTATTATGAACAATTTCATACTTTGGCTTTATACTAACAAAATGCTTTCACAAAAGTCTCAGGATTCCTTGCTTTGAAGTAATTGTAAGCCTTTTTGATACATTTTTCAAATGTTTCTTTATTTCATCAGATTCTACTTTTGTTGTTCAATTAATTACTTGCCAAAATAAACTCATATATGTATGCTCTTTGTATAATTTAGACCAATTGGCATAGACATATGGACACATTTTCTATGCTTTGCTTCGACGAAAAGATTCTTCAATGTATCTACTAAACCTCGAATAAAAACAAGTACAAGCAAAAGATTATAAAGTAAGTATAATAATTTAAAATACATTTACTAATAAACAGTACGAATATTAAAATTTTGACCTTTTGTTAATCACTAAAAAATTTCTATGAATTCCCACTAATAATTAGATCATCACCAAAAAGACTTAAAAACCAATGCCAAGATTAATAATTCTCCCCCTCAAGCACAGACCAACATATAGGGTATATCTAATTGTTTTCATCACCCAAGCTAACAAAGCACCTACATGAAATGTCTTCAAAAAACATACATCTAATGTTATTAATTTTCGACAAGCATTAATGAAACAATACTTCAATGCACTAAATCACACGTTAATATTTTTAAAAATTGGTTGTCCATAATTTTCATCAAACTAATTTTGGATGATGAATTGGCCTTCTTTATTGGCCTGTCACAATTCTTCCCCATAAGAACACAATTTTGCATAATGCCCTTCAATTGATCCATGTAGCATCATAATAGCTTTTCATTTAGTGGTATAACATTAAGATTTAATTACTTGCAATGCATACTTCCTTTGAAGGTTATCTATCATCTCGCTAATTAGTCAATTCAAGTTCTTGTGTAAAAATTTGTTTGTTATCAATTTCTTACAAACTTGCTAATTTCTTTGCACTTTTTTTTGCAAGTATGCTTGTTTTCTAATATCTTTTCTGCAAAGAATTTTCATTTCCAATCCAACTAACATAAACCTTAAAGGGATAGTGTGGATCACAAATAGCTTCCATCTCACACCAGATCTTGTTAGTGAAACATCATATCCACCTATAATTGCATAATCTTTGATTGTCTCCTTAAATTGAACCTCATCCTTAAATTTCATGCCAACTTCAAACTAGAAATATTTCATGCCCACTTTTTAATTGAAAATAATATATTTCTTCCTTGTGTATGAAGCCTCACACCCACCATCGTCACTATATATTGGTGATTGAACTTTAGCATTACTATCCTCATACTCACTACACTAACCATATGAAACTCATACTTCTCTTTATGAAATCTTTGAAAAATTTCACTCTACATTTTCCATTGCTTCCAACCCCATCCACAGCATCATCACATTGAAACCCACTACCTACTTTCTTCCCATATTTTTTTTTATCATTACCTCTTACAGTAACATATTCTTCATCATCACTTGCATAATTTTATTACCACCTATATCGCTTTCAGATTCAGTCATCTCCATAACAAAAAAATCTTCATCATCTTGTTCCACCTAAACTTGGAATAACCCCTCTTCCTTGCCAATATCAAGATCAATTTCTTCACCATCAATTGCAAGATTTATCATAACTATGCTTATAATACATTTTAACCATGCAATGAAGCATTGACATGTCCTTATCATGGTGTGAGCTCAACTCTTTCAAGAATCTCATTAAATCCTATAGAAATTTATAAAACATAGATACAACTTTATATCCTTTATCTTTTGATACTCCTTTTAGTAATAACATAATAAGTTTTTTAATACCAATATCCTTCTTCTTTTTGATCTTGTTCCTAACATATTTGTTGTTATCATTTCTTTCTAATATTCCACTATAATGAAATTTAAAATTTACCGTCTACATTACAAAGAATTTTATTATTAATTTCCAACAAAATATATTAAAGTGTAACAAATCAAAACTGCAAGCACCTCATCAAACCAAAACCATAACACGCTCTTTCTAAATATTTCATTGTCACAACTTATTTATAAAACAAGTCCTCAATATGTGAAGCTAAAAGAAAAATAAAAGAAACAAGAACATTGAAGAACAAAGACAACTGCCTGCTTAGATCATTACTCAGTTAATGTCAAGAATTTTTCTTGAACTTATATAAAAAATATAAGTTATAGAATTTAAAATACCAGAATTTGAAATAGAGGAAAACTACTACATGTTTTAGCATATATCCAACATTCTATTCAACTTATATAGAATGAGAAAAATAGATAACAATATAGGTATAAGTAGGGGGTGAGGGGGTGACTATCTTGAAGAATGAAAAATAATAGGATAAAAATAGAGAAAAACTATCAATTCCTAAAAAGATCAATATGGAGACTAAAAAATTTTCAGCCACTATAAAATAAAATTAGAATTCAAACTCCTACATGAATATGATTTGCCCAATTACAATATGCAATTTAGTAGATAAGTAGTTGAAATTCTCATAATCTCAACTCTTTAATTCACCTACTACAGTACCATCAAACTCGGAAGAGAAAACAAGTATGATCTGCCCTAGGTAACAAGAATGAAGCAACACAAGATGTTCTTCATCAATAAAACACACATGTAATATGAAAACGGACATTCCTGTAATTTATCTCATTAATTTGTAGATTCTCGGTTACTGCCATAATTATTTCATTAATCTTGTAATTTATCTCATCACTCGCCATACCCAACAACAATAACATCTTACACAAAAGTTCCCAACAATGAAATGAAAACCAAATATCGAGAGTACCCTTCAACCACATCTTTCCCTCTTTCGTGAGAAGTAAACAATTGTAGCATGTGGCCGAAACAACTATCCCGCTAATTCCAAAGCCTTGGAACTATGATGACGCTTCAATGAGTCATCTCCATTCTTAGATTCATTCTAGTGCGAATTACAAAAGATAGAACAGAAAACAACCTGGGTACCTGCAAACTCTTTTTATGCGAGGAAGATGTGGATACCTGTAAACTTCTAAACAAGAAGAGATAGCTCTAAGATTATCATGCAGAACAAATTCAAGTCTTGTTTCGATTATGGTATCCGTGCATAGAAACAATCATTGAGGGCAGCAACGCCAACAAACTAAACAATGTCTCTGGGGGATGAGATCATCTGTTCCATCCCCCCCTGTGCCATCCCTGAACTCCCCCCAATCTCTGGTTGTGGAAAGGACCACCTAAGAATCAGCTTTGGTCTGACCTTGCAACCAGTCTCTGGAGGCCAGAGTAACTAGTTGAAGACCTAAGAATAAACATTCATATTATTTCCCTTTGATGTCATATAATGCCTAAGTATCTGATATAGAAGATTTAAAACATCGAAAGCATAATTGTTAACTTAGGCGCATTCCCTTTTCAAGATATAGTCCACAGCTTCTTCTACCGTGTTAACAACCTGCAAAAGCAGTAAAGGGCACAGTTAAGTAGAATTTGTGCATACTTCAACTTCCTTTGTTCTTTGCCATGAAAGTTCATTAACCATAGTAAACATAGATGAAGATTTAGAACCATAGGAATACAACATATGAGCCTATGCAGCTAACAAATACCATTAAAATATGGGAATAACCTACTTATGTTGTCAAATGTCAGTTGGATTTTATCTCAAAGATTGATAATCAATGGAATTGAATGAAATGATCTATGACATCTCCTAATTCACAATGTTTAATCCTGGTGCAATTGGGGAAAAAATTGAGAGAAGTAAATGTATTGAGCAAAGGAATTATTTTGGAAGGTACCAACTCATAAACTTGCTTCAACACTTCTAACAGTTTGAGGTACATACCAAATCTGCCGGAAATTTGGTGTCATTTTCTGTTCCCTTGAAAACACCTGTCCTGGTCAGAATAGAAAACCAGGGATCTCCTGCCTGATAATCAGCAGAAAAAAAAAGAAAACGAAGTATAAACAGTTTAGTGACCTCTGATCCATCTTTGGTTATCAGTTGATGTCACCATCATCCAAGTAAATCATCTCAGACAGACAAACCTGTCTTGCACCTCTGATATCAACTGAAGGATTGTCTCCTACCATGTACACTGTTCTGAAATGATGATAAATGAGATTCGAATCACATAAAAGCTGAGTTCCACAATGAGCAGAGACAAGCTGTTGTAGGACAGCTTCAGCATTTTTAAATACAAATGGATTTGGCTTCCCAAACGAGGTGTATTGTAGAGCATTGGGGTGAATACTGCACATTCAAAAGATTTTTTAGGATTACATTACAATAGAAATTGAACAAGTAAAGAAGAGCCTAAAGCTAAAGAATGGTAAAATGTTATAAGGTAAACAAATATAGGCTGCATCAGTATATTCTCAGTTTCTTACAAATTCATCCTATCTACAGGGCTCATTCCTTCAACATGAACCTCTGTCTCAATCTAAGAGTAAAAGTCATTAATGCCCCAACTTAGATAATAAAAAAAGAAATCTCATAAAAAGTAGTGGAAGAGCTAATACAGTTGGAAAATTTTAACTTCCCCAACAGATTTATGAGTATCACAGGGTCTTACCTATTAAAAATTGATTCTAAAGCGATTCTGAAAGCTCCCATACCAAGACGCTCTGAAGGAAATGTAGCCTACCTTTAGTAGTTACTCATCAGTATATTTGTGAGTAAGAACTATCATAAATACTCAGAGTCAAATATTGATCACTAGAGTAATAATATCAACCTGGTATGCAAGGTCATCATTTGCAAAATATAGGTGGGGCTGGTGTCCAATTTCTCTTCCAGGAAGGCCTCCAGTTCGTAAAATGTCAAACAGGACCTAACACCAAACCACCATTAATCAAGTTGTATTTCTAGCTTTGAGCATTTAACGAAAAACAAGTATCAGAAGTTTGACATGAAACGGAAAGCATATGGATACAAGAGGTATCAACCGAGCAACTCTTAGCATTTGTCAAACATTCATAGTAGGTCCTTAACTCAGAAATGTTGGAGTGATGATATTTAACTTACCAAATAGCAGAAATGAAGAGATAAAGAAGCCCTTCTTTCGCATGCATGCAAATAAAAGGCTACAAACAAGGAATCAGTGAAAAGCCAAAGATTTAACAAAACCTGAATGTCTCTGCTCCAGTCAACAGAATCACTGACAATAAATGCTGCTTTTACTTTCTGCCAGTAAATAGCATGTTTTGATGGCATATCCTCTGTACTGCTCTTTTTAGCAGTAGTTGTCCATATCTTATATTGTGCAAGTGGATCAATACCATCAAAGCAAGATGCGTAGTCATCCATAGAAAGAACGTTTCTGCATGTATACATATAAAAGCCAGTCAAGAGCACAAATTCTGGGCACACCCCAGAGTTTCTATTATGGAAATTTCTGAAATTTTAAAATAAGATGGGCCAAAAGTTTACTTAAACCCGTATTCAGACAGTACAGCGGCGGGTTCTCCTTTTCCAACAGCAACGACGAGGTCATTCTTAAATCTGCTTAATCAAGACTTATTTCAATGAAAAAAAGACTCAAACATCAAAATATCGAAAACTAGAAAAGAGTTCTTCACACAATATTCAACCTATTCTATTTCGACCAGTTTTTCATGGCTAATAGTGGTTGTATTTAAACTTCTAAATATTTCTTGATGTAGAGCATTTTGTATTAATGATGCCTAATCTGGGGGCAAAATCTGGTCAGTGCATGGTCCTTCAATGGGGTAACCTATATATCTTAAGTAATTCACACAGAAAAGCTTAGAAAGCAAAATCCTAAATAGAATGAGACCAAACTAGGTAAAGGTTTGACAACTTGATTATTCAAAAGTTGGAACTATGCAGTTTCTATTATGTGATGGACATCCTAATCACTATCATAATGCATAACAAGCCATCAAATATGTTGTCTTAGCATTTTGAGTCCTTAAATTATTAATAACATTTTGGCCAAAGAAAGCTTAAACATGAATTCAATAGGCCAAACGGGCATATGTCTAACACTTACAAATATCAGGTAATCCAGAGAATACTGCTATGCAAACATGTAAAATATGCATTCTGGAATCTACTTTTAAGGACCTACATGTTTCTACTGCTTACGCAAACAAGTATATTAGTACGTTATCACTGCATTTATTCTTTGCTTTACTTTTACATTCTTATAACCATATGGCAGAGATGATATGTTTGTCATAGAAAATATCAATAATTCTACGTAACATGAAAGCTATACGTCTTTCAACACTCAGTAATTTGACTATTCAGAATACATACCGCTGGGCCAGCTGTTTAAAAGGAGTATGACCCTGCACAACCTGCAGCATTATCAAGATAAACCGAGTATTGCTTCCATCATTTTAAAAGCTACCACAAAAAAGAAGTGGAGATAAATCTGAAATCCCATATATCATCCCAAAAAGTACCTGCAAAGGTGAAATGTTGAGACCCAGAAGTTTACTCAACTCTGAAGCTCTTCTTGATTCAGGAAAACCACCACCTATTAAGAACCACCACATAGTTAAAAAAAAAATAACTTCAAAGCTGAACCAAATGACACCAAAACAAGTAGAAGAAACTACATGGAAGTTAAAAAAAAGGAATCACCATTTGTCAAAAAAACAAAAGGAATCTCGAAAGCGCCTGCGTAAGGAAATTGAAAACGCATTACGTCCATCACTCAACTACTACTACACCTATAAAGTATCCTCAAACATGCCAAAACTAAATTCTTGATTTCTACCTTTTACCAACATATTACATACGGTTCTCATCACAGGGAAACTAAATAAGAGCAAGTGTTGGTCACATGATAATGGTTATTATTATTGTACCGGAGTGGTTGTACAAGCGCCTGAGAGCTTGTGGAGAGCCGCCGATGGGACTTTCTCCGCGAAGAATCACTCCGTCGATGTCGAAGGCGATGCCAAAATTAGGCCTGTTAGATTTTTTTAAAAATAAAAAATTCAATGCCAAAATGAAATTAAAAAAAGGATTGAAGGTGGCGGGAATGGGTACCGATCGGATCGGGAGGGAAGTTGGGAGAAGAATCGAGAAAGTGAGTTGAGAAAAGATGATAAAGATCGCTGCTTTTGGACAGCTTTTGCGACGCCAACAGCAAGTCTCATTTCTTCTATTTCTCACTCCCTCTCTTTTTTAGAGGAAATGAAGCCACACTTATCTGCTAGTTATGCACGTAACTTCCAACGCTACTCATTTTTTTCAACAAGTCTTTGTTTTATATTTCAAGGGATATTATTATTTTGGTTGAGATTTAAGTCATCAATTGTTTTAGTATTATAACTTGTCTGTAATTATCAAGAAAATACAAAGCAAAATCTAAATAATAGTTACAACGCTTGTCACTCAAAATTAGATATAGGTCAAACAAGTTCTTTAATATTTCATAAATTATATATTTTACATAAATTATTCGATGAGTTATTAATTTAAATTTGAATCAAATAATATATTTAATATAATTAGTAATTTATATATTTTAAAATATTTTTATTCTTAATGAATTATTTTGAAAAAATTTAGGTGAATATTTAATTTTTTCACTTAAACTTCTTTTTTATATTATATAATAAATAAATTCATTTATTACAAACTAATGTTATGAAGACCGTATTAGTACCATTATTGAATTTGTTTTGGCATATACAGGTTAAAAATGAGTATCATTTTTAGTAATTTTTAAAATATAAAATAATTCCTAAATTTTTAAAATTACAAAATATTTTCTCAATATATTATATAATTTATAATTTTACATAATCATCTCTTCAAAAATCATAATAATAGAATTTTAAAATAACAATAATTTGTTTATATATATTGATATTATTTTTAATATATTTTAAATATCAACAATAACTATAATTAATATAAGAACGATCGTTTAATCATCGTACATATATAAAACTAATGATAATTCAAAATACTTAAAATGTTACAATTTTTTCATACAATAAAGATAATTACATTAAAACATCAAATATAAAGAATAATAAAGTTTATGACTCCGTAAGTATTACAAATAGAGTTCATATCAAAGAATACAATCAATTAGAAGCGAAACCTAAAACAAAAATATTTATAATTAAAAGTTTTATATGTGTATTACATATATATGATTTATCATATGTATCAAATACAAGTTAAATTAAAAGAAGAGAAGAAATGAAAAACCTGGAACTTTATTCAATTGAATATTCGCTCAAATCATATTGACCTCAATTCTCATTTGGTATAAACTTTTTATTATTAAAAGGAGTCTTAGCATCACAATTGTTCAAATTTAATGCACTAAATGACATGTCAATACTTTCCTATTAAAGATTATCTTCCAAGTTACTCTCATTTATCAAATTCAGTTCCTTAAAAACTCAACTGTTAAAAGAACGATATCATCAAGGCAAATTGGATCTACAAAACTATTTATTCTATTAAGAATCCTAGTAAACAAATAAAATTAAATATAGAAAAAGATCGAGTCGTTCAATATAGTTTATTCCTTTTGTTGGAATGGATGAATTCAAATATGCCCTAATACTTTTCACATTCTGTTGCACTCACACATTAACTTATGATTCAAATTGCAAACATTTGCAATTCTAGAACACTATTTTCGAATTAGGCCTATCAAACAACTGTAAGATAACAAAAGTAACCTTACAAACAAAATAAAGTGATGATTGATTTCCAATAGGTAACAAAAGTGAAAAAAATATATACATGGATTCAGTTTGTCTTTTTGACGAATAACAATGGACATCTCAAAATTACTAAAAGTATCCTTATAAAAATCCATTTATGAGCTTAGGAGATCTCACGTCATCTCATGGGCAACAATAATTGTAATAGTTCATAACATTTCCTTATTAACTTTAGCTTTCTTTGTAAAAACTAGTCTAAAATAGAAATTAGGATTTAAAAGTACCCTAAATGCAATTAATGAAGAGTAAAGTTTTTTTCCCCATCTTTTACTAATGACTATAAGATATGGTGTGTACTAGACTTGATTGCTTCCTTCATCCTCTCCATGACATTATAACAATAACATATTGTTGTCTTTTTCGTCACTATCAGTCAGACGAAGTGCTATTACAAAATGCTTACAAACTCAAATGATAAATTGACATTAAAACTAAAATTCATAATCTTCAAGTATAATTATAGAAACCTCCAACTTAGCATTAGATTTGGCATGCTGAGATATAACTCACTTATCATTTATAAACATTTTTCTCATCTCCTTGTTCGTTAGAATAAAACACTAAAGTGATAAGAAGTTAGTCGCAAATCTTGTAATAGTAGAATGACTCAAATTGATACCATTAATGAAATCCTTTCTTATCAAATTCAAGACCTATGAATTGAAAATCCTGAATGGTATGGTTTCGAACAAATTATGATTCAGCCGCAACAACTATAAGTTTTCTTGTTTATATTTGCAGGGCCCTCACCTAGCTTAATACTTTCACTAACGACAATAGTTTTATATACGACTTTATTCATCCAACTCACTCAGCCTTTGACATTATTTCCTATCCTCATAACCCGTAAAAGTAAATTACTTCCAATAATATGACCGATTTATGCTAATCTCAACAGAGGATTTTCTCAACAACGTTTATCATTAAAGATAACAAATAAAACAACTCAAATGATTAAAACGTTACATACATTTTCTTCACCAACAAGATAAATGTTTCTTCACCAAAACGTTACAAACATTGGAGTTGCAAAATCCACAAAGGTTGTTGGAGTTTTTTACCCATCACAATCACATCTGTAATGACCCAACATATACCCTAGAAATATTATAGCATGTCTATGGTGTATTAAGAAGTGAACATAATGAATTAAGCGTATCTAAGTATAGTAAGAGACATAATGGTTGTTAATTTAAAAGCCATGGGTAAACAGATAATTTGTTTGCTTTGACATAGACATACATACTTAAACGTGAAATATATATGGAAATTTTTGATATGTTTGCTTGGATTTATGAATGTGATGTGAGGAGAATTGATAAAAGAAGTATTGCATAAGTAAATGGGATGTTTTTGGTTAAATTAGATGTTTTTTGTGTTGCTCTTATATGATAAGACCGAAGCTAGTTGATTTGGGATGTGTACCTCTGAATAGATTTATGTAATTTTGCCACATCTTTCCTGTAGACCTCTAAATTGGATGATTTCAATTGCAGATTGAATTAGAGACATTAATATAAAATTTTTATGAAGGAACTGAAATCTGATTTTGCCTCTAAGAGTTTTGAATTTTGTTTTGAAGTTGAGTTATGGCTGTTGTCTTTGTTTTTGAACAACCTGTAGTGTTTTGAGTATAACTCCCAAAATAATTATCCCAATTGCATGAAATTTATTACATTAGAAAATTAAGACAAAAGGGAATGAAATTAATTTTTAAGATTGTAGGATAATGTGGGAAGTAAAGGAAGAAAAAGGACCAATATGCAATTTTTCTAAAGTTAACATATGAACTAATTATATTAAGGCATGTGTGACCAATAATAATAAAACATACGTGTCCAATAGAATTGTAACATATGGTCCAATAGAATTATAACACATAGTCTAATTTAATTTTAACACATGGTCTAATATAATTGTAACATATGATCCAATGGGATTGTAACACATGGTCTAATAAGATTGTGACATATGGACCAATGGGATTGAAACATGTGTCTAAGACTAGAAAATTCATAGAAAGGAGCCTACAGACCTCCAAATTGTGTGATTTCAGTTGCATATGAAACCTAATATATAAAGATAAATACATCTAGAAGGGATCGATTTAATTCTTGTTTTTTGACCTTGGAAATTGAGATAAAAAAAGGTGACCTGGTGCTGCCCTTGTTTTAGAGTAGCTTGTGATATTTTGCCTATATCTTATGATTTAGACGTCCAAATTGTCTTAGTGTTAGTGCTATAAACTTTCTAGAAGACCTAGAAACCTAGTTCTGACTTTTTCTATATGCATACTAAGGAACAAGTAATGGTATGAATGGTGAGAGTGTCTGTCACGACCTTGACATTGTTTTTGTTTCTAATTTCTACTGCATCTTATTCGAACCTTTATAAATGTATATGAAAATTTTCAAACGCTTAGAGATAAATGAAATAGGACTTACCATGTGCGAATTGGGTAATTGAACATTGGAATTTAAGATTGAGCATAATGCATTCCAAGAAAACTTACATGTGCATAAATGTTTTGTTTGCGTATGTATTGCTCATATGTGTATAGTATGATTATACAAGTATGATTTTGATACCTTTCTAATGGTGATTAGTTATGACTTGCATGTATGAACACAAATATTGTAACAGCTCAGATCACCAACTCACAGATATTGTTCGCTTTGGGCCTTAGCCCAGCTAAACCCTCACGGTTTTGCTTTTCCCAAGAACTTTCCAAGAGGTCACCCATCCTGGTACTACTCTTGCCATAGCACATTTAACTTCGGAGTTCTGATGGGATCCAGTCCGTTAGGGCATGAAAAATGCGTCTGTAAGGGAGACGTATCCATACCTTTATAAGGTGTATTTTGTTCCCCTCTCCAACTAATGTGGGATCTCACACTCTCCACCCTCCTTAGGGCCTAGCCCTCTTTAGGGTCCAGCCTAGCTGGCACAACGGTTCGGGTACTAGCTCTGATATCACCTTTAACAGCCCAGATCACCTGCTCACAGATATTGTCCGCTTTGGGCTTTGGCTCAGTCAAGCCCTCATGGTTTTGCTTTTTCCGAGAGCTTCCCAGGAGGTCACCCATCCTGGAACTACTCTCGCCCAAGCACATTTAACCTCGTAGTTCTGATGGGATTC
>JAOSBK010000205.1:9411854-9424680 GCA_027568895.1 Erythroxylum shatona | reverse complement strand
TGATTTGTTAATAAGATGAGATTGAGAAATTGCATGTTAAGAAGCTTAATATGAATTGAGATTTGTATAAGGTTGAACTTCCAAAAGTGGAAATTATTTGTTTTGATTTGAATGAGTTTGAATAAAGATGAAAGAAATGAAAAAAGAAAGAAAAGAAAAAAAATTTATACCGATTCGAATTGGTTTTGTCTTAGAGTTTCCAACGCAACCCTTTTGTTTTGTTTCATAAGTTTAAGTTTTCGGATGTCGGAAATTTGTATTTGATTCGTTTTCATTTGCTTTGATCCGATTCGTCTTCAATTCGCTTTCATTTGCCTTCGCTTTTTGATCCGCTTTATTTTTTGTTTCCGCATTTTTGATTCTTCATTTTTTTCGTATCCGTCTTCCATTTTCCAGTTGGGGTCCGATTTCGAGATCGGATCCCAACAGATCAGATGTAGTTGAAGGTGATGAGACAAATGAGTTAAGATTTGAGAGTTTATTGAAGTCAATTTGGTAGCTGAATGGTTAAGCTTAAGACATTCCAAGTTTGCGAAATGCAAAATTTCAAGTCTTCTATGGGGAAAAATTCATATTCTAAGTTTAGGGGAAAATCTGAATTAATTTATTTTGAATTGGGCAAATTTGTCTTCTAGAAAGTTGTAGCTTGTCTTTCTAGCTTTCTAACGTTATATAGTATGGAAATTTTAGATATTAGAGTCAAAAGTTATGGTCCTTAGAAGTAGAGATGCCTCAGGAGTATAGGACTTACTGTCTGTTGATGACGTATCATCTAGTGATGACATGTCATCTAGTAAGGATGGATCACCTAGTGAGTACGTATCGTCTGGTGAGGACGCTTCGTCTGGTAAGGATGTATCATCTGGCAAGGATGCATCATCTAGTGACGTCTTATCGTCTGGTGATGACGTCATATCGTCTGGTGCAATATTCATCTGATCCTATCGCCTAGTCACATCTTTGACCCTGTAGACAATCAAATTTTTTTTTAGGTCTACATAAAAGTTGTAGATGTTGAAGTTCAATTTCAAACCTTCTAAATAGCACTTCAATCTGAGTTCTCTAGAGAAAGTTATGACCATTTTTTCAATTCATCTAAACCTTCATCTGGTTTCATCTAATCCTTTTGTCTAGTCCCATTTTTGATCTTGTAGATAATATAATTTGTCTACAAGTCTTCATTGAGATTGTAGATCTTGAAGTCCTCTTTCAAACCAACTAAAGAACACCTTAATCTGATATCTCTAGGGAAAGTTATGGCAATTTTTCCAATTTATCTGACCCTTCATCAAGTTTCATTTGACCTTATAGTTTGGTCAAATTCTGACCCTTTAAGTGACAAACTCTCACTTCAAAGTCTTCATGAAAGATATACATATTGAAGTCCTCTTTCTAACCTTTTAAGAATGACTTTGATCTACTATCCCTAGAGCAAGTTATACATTTTTCCCAAAATAAGTTCAATATGATTGAGGACAGAACCTTGTTTGATTTCCTTTGGACATAACTTTGTTATCCGATCTCCAAATGAGATGAATCTTGTGTCTAAATAAACTAGGGACATAGAGCTACCAATGATCTAAGGGAATAGAATTTTAATTCAGTCCCTAAGACTTACAATTTCTATATGGAAGTTGTATATAGGTTATTGTCCTAGTTTAATAACAGTTTCAAAAAGGTTTGGGCCCTAACTTTTAGAATTCTAAACCACATCAAATGATTTTATGTCATTAGAAACTTAAGAAAATGGGGAACAAAGGTTCTGAAGAAGTCAAATTGTAATTCCAGCTTGTTGTCTCCTAAAATCTTTTCTGAAATAGAAAAAAAGATTTTGTTTGGACGTTTGACTGGTGTGGGGACCACTCATGTGGGATGATGACTAATGAAGGTTCCTTGAAATAACCCTATAGGATAGTATGCTCACGCTTTATGACTCCGAATGTTAGGCTCCAAAATTAGGGTCCAACAATTGTGGTATCAGAGCAAGCGTTGGGTTCTAGAATCGGTGCCAACATTATAAGAATCTAAAATTATGGATTCAAAGTTGAATAATCAAATTGGTTACTTGATTATAGTTTAGACTATGGTGTTGCAATTTATCTTCATGTAAGTGAAGGAGTTTACTTCAAGGGAATGATGAGTTACATATCATGATAGTAGTTGACTATTGATAATGACACTATTAAATGAATTTGAAATTAAGTATGTTTTCAAGAATAAAGTAGATTGTTACTTTAGTCTTAAAATATACATTTAGTATTTGCTTATTATGGACCACAATCTTGATGAGTGGTGAACTCATATGTGTTTCATTATAATTCTTGATATAATCGGAATGGATTTTTACAGAGTATTAGTCAAGTGTCTGCATGTTGGAATTATTAATTGAAACATCTAACAAGGAACATTCACTCAAATAAAGAGTTTATAGTGATATCATCACTTCTAGATGTTTTATGGAGATTGGCGATAAAAGTGGCGCCAGGAGTTTGATGGACTAGCTTCCCATCAAGTCTTAACACAAAGATGAAATCTTGTATGTTAGTCACCATATAGAGTAAAACATGAGATCTAGAAGGAAAAACCAACATAAGGGCAAAATAGTAATTTTAGCCTTTAATGTGCAGATGGCTATAATAAGGTTCATAATAGGGTTTGCAATTGGACATATTATTTGAAATATGTGTTCACATAATATTTAGTAATTCAAGAGTTTAACTAATTGTCTTTAGTGGAATGACATTTAGTTAAATAGCTAGAATTAATTCTAATGATATTAAATTAATTCTGAGCTTATTATAGCTTAAATTATCTAAATTCAATAAGATTCCCTACTTGGCTTCAAGGAAGGTTATCAAGCAAAGTAAGAAATATAAATGGAGGTTTTAAAGCCCATAATTGAATTTTGGGCTTGCAATAATTAATGGTTGATTAGAAGCCCAAACAAACATTTAGAAATGGGTCAGACTTTGGTTTAATTTGACTAATTAAATTAAAACAAAATTCTTAAAGAAGGGAAGGTGCAATTTCTATTTTATTAGGCCTAAATTCCTAGCTGCACATTTATCATTGAATTGCTAAATAAAGATGGTATTTATCATGCATTATCATCATTAAATGGAGTAATGATCTTACCATTAAATGGTTTAATAGTTATCTTTTAATGATGGCATGTAATGTAACCTTTTTAGCATTCATTTGATTAAAGATGAAAGAGGTGTATTTGATGGATGATCTTCCTTCTTTCATCACTAAAACTGAAATTGACATGTCATTTTAGGTTATTGGTCCTTTCATATAACCATCTTAAAACAAATGAGAAGAGTCTCATTTAATGGCTTCTTTATGTTTGATTAAAGAAAAGGGTGATGCATTGGATGCTCCTCTCTTCTTTCTTTTCATGCATAACCGAAATTGACAAGGTGTGAGAAGGTGTTCTTGCATTGTTTGACTCTTTCTCTCCTATCTTACATGGTAGAGGCGAACTGTGCATGAGAAATGTCTCATTTTTGGGTTCTTTCTTCTAAGAAAAATCTCCTCCAAAGTTTTCTTCTACTTTCCCACCAAAGGATCTTATTAACCAAGTTGTCTAAGAAGAATAAGTGGTAGATTGGATTGGTCGAGGATACAATATCGAGAAGAGGAAACAATAATAAGAAGAAGAGGATACATCACTTTGGAGAGGATATATTGTCGAGGATAGGATAGCACAACGAGGATTTAAAGCTGTAGCAAAGGAGTCGATAATATAATCTCCATCTTATTCTTATGTTAAATATTATCCTTATACCATATTATGTATGGATTGACATGATGATTTGGTTAAATTGTTTCTACTACATTATGATTTCTAAAAAAGTTTTGAAATCTACAGTTTAACCAAATCTTGCATGTTTTCTTTTCTGATCCAACATACTCAAATACCATTCATGATCACAACAATCCATAACTTTGCATATCATTTCATTTCTCTACCACTAAAAGTCACATGCATAATCATGAATGAAAGGACTTTTAAGGGTTGTAATGTGGGTAAGGGTAAGGTGAGACGTATTTTAGTTAATGTAGCATAAAAGCCATCAATCTAGTGAAGAAAAAGTAATACTCAATGAGATATCAAGTGCACAAATTAACATTCATTCAAAAATTGGTACAATTAACTATGAAGAAAGCAATAATTATGTTTCACAACTCAATTTAGCTCTCACACCTTAACCCACATGAACATAATACAAAAGTGCTCCATCCAAGACCATATCCACCTCATATGCAATATATTCAAACACCCAATCAATACAACTTAAGGAGGATAAACTATTAACAACTTTTCACAACAATTGTATTTCCTCCACGATACTTTAATTCAAACTCATATATTTTTCTTTTTCTTTTTTCAAAAATAAAATTGATAGAATCTACATCAACATAGGATTCATAACATGGAATTTTAACAAATATAACCAACCCACATGTATGTATACCCCCACACTTAGGCTTTTGTACAATCACATTCATCAAGAATTAACAAATGCTCCACTAGCTTTAAGGCTTGGGTAGGGCATTTCATTAGGTGCATGTAATGTGGTTTATATAAAAGAAAAGGCTAATAAAGCTTAAAGGAGGTTAGCAAAGGAAAATTCACATAAATGGGTGGGCTATTTGGCTATTGTAGCTTGTAATCAACAAAGAATGCCTAATCATTTTCATGAAAATGCATGTGATAAAAATGTGGTCTCGAATAGAAAATCAACGTAAAGTAAAGATGTATATGACATGAAGGTCACACATAACAAAAGACAGTGAGACTAATATGAATGTGTTAGTCTAATATGGCTCAAAACCTCACTGGTTTTTGTCTATCACTAGTCACAGCTCTTCTAAGAATAATGCATATTAACAAATCATAAGAGTAAAAGTATATGCCAAATTTTGCTATGAATTTTACTAATCAATTCATACTCTAATTATGACTAAATAATCTTAAAAGCAATAGAAAATAAGAAAATTTTTTATTTTGTTCATTTGATTTTGGAAATTGCCTATACGATTAAACTCAAAAATGCATAAAAACTAATATGCCCCACTCCCCACACTTAAAACTTACATTGTCCTTAATGTAAAATCAAATGAAAGAAATAGAGTAGTTAACAAATATAGCAAATGCGAAAATGTAAAAGACAAAAATTAACTCCCCTTGGGTTACCTCCCAAACAGTGCCTTTATTTAACGTCATTGGCTTGACCTCTAGTTGCGTGCATCAAGTGACAACAGTCACATCCTTTAGCATCAACACTTCCAAATCCTTCATTTTGAAGCCCTCATAATACAACTTTAAGAGATGACCATTCACTCTGAATGTCTTATTAGTTTTGAGGTACCATATCTCTACTGCACCAAAGGAAAGACATGAGTGATAACAAATAGACCAACCTAACATGAATGCAGCTTACCTGGAAAGAATTTGAGTTTGGAATGATAAGTAACACTTTCTGGCCCACCGAGAAGCTTTTCCTTGAAATCACCTTATCATGAAAAGCTTTCGTCCTCTCCTTATATATCACTGTATTTTAATATGACTCTTTCCTTATCTTTCCTAACTTTTGAAGCTACAACTTCCTATGCACTCCTACATCATCTAAGTTTATGTTGCATCTTCTGATATCCCAATATGCCTTATGTTGTAATTCCACCGGAAGATGACATGGCTTCCCAAACACTAGCCTATACGGCGACATTCCAATTTGTGTATTGTAAGCCGTCCTATAGGCCTATAGTGCATCTTTCAGTCTTACACTCTAATCCTTCCTATTGTGCTGCATGGTTTTTTATAAGATTAACTTAATTTCTCGATTTAAGACTTTATCTTACCTGTTGGTTTGGGGATGATAAGCAGTAGAAACTTTGTGCGTGATGTGATATTTTCTGAACATTGCTTCCATCATCCTGTTATAGAAGTAGGTTCCTTTATCGTTAATGGTGTCTTTCAGTATCCCAAACCTAGAAAGAATACCGAACCTAGAAAGAATGTTAACTTTGACAAAATTTGCAACAACCTTTACATCATTATTCCTAGTGGCTTTGGCTTCCACTCATTTAGAAACATAATCAACTGCAAGCAATATATAAGTAAAGCCAAAAGAAGGAGGGAAAGGTCCTATAAAATCAATGCCCTAAATGTCAAAATTTTCTTAGAAAAACAAAGGAGTTTATGGTTATTGATCCTTATGGGATAGGTTACATGACCGTTGGCATCTATCACAAGATTTACAAAAGGTATATGCATCTTTGAACAATGTTGGCCAGTTGAAGCCACTCTCTAAAACTTTATGAGTTGTCCTTTTCACTCCAAATTTCCCTCTGCAAGCATACGAATAGCAAAATGCTAAAATTGATGATGATTCATTTTTCAATACATACCTCCTAATAACTTGATCTGTGCATTGCATCTAAAGATATGGGTCATCACATATGTAATACTTCACTTCACTCTGTAGCTTATCCCTCTGAGCCTTTGACAAACCAACAGGTAATTCATTAGTAACTAAAATATTGACAATGTCTGCATACCATGATGGTGTCGCATCAATAAAATATAATTTCTCATTCAAAAAGGTTAATGTAGACGGATATCATCTTCTTCCTTTATCAAACGGCTAAGATGGTCCGCCGTCACATTTTCTACCCCTTTTTTTATCTCCAATCTCTAAGTTAAATTCTTGAAGGGGAGATTCCATCTGATTAGCCTTGGTTTTGCTTCTTCTGATCAAGTATTGTAAAGCTACATGGTTAGAATAAACAATCACTTTAGCACCAAACAAATACTATCAAAGCTTTTTCAAAGAAAAAGTCATAGATAACAATTCTTTTTCAGTAGTAGTTCAATTGAGATGGGACTAGAGTCTTTGAAGCATAGTAGATGGCATTCAAAGCTTTTCCCACCTTTTGTTTTAGAACCATCCCCATTGCATAATCGCTCATATCACACATGATTTCGAAGGGGAGGTTCCAATCTAGTGGTTGAATCATCGATGGGGATGTTAAAAGCTCTTTAAGTTTGTTGAATGCTTCCTTACACTTCTTTTCAAACGCAAAGGAGAGATCTAGTTGTAGAAGCTTGCATAGTGGTGCAGCTATCTTCAAAAAATCCTTAATGAACCTTTGATAAAAACCTGTATGCCTAAAAAAGAAGAAACTTCCCTCATAGTAGAGGGATAAGGTAAGATCAACTTTAGACTTATCTACTTCAATACCCCTAGCAGATATCACATGGCCTAAAACTATACCTTGATCTACCGTAAAATGACATTTTTCTAGTTTAACATAAGTTTAGTTTCTATACATCATTCCAAAATAATGGCAAGATTCTCAAGACATTTATCAAAAGAAGATCCACACACACTAAAATCATCCATGAATACCTCAATAATCTTTTCAACATAGTCAGACAAATGCTTACCCTACACCTTTGGAATGTGGCGGTTGTATTACATAATCCAAATGGCATCCTTTAGTAAACAAACATACCGAATGGGCATGTAAATGTCATCTTCTCCTGATCTTCAGGTGCCATCGGGATCTGAAGATAACCTAAAAAGCCATAAAAAAAGTAATTATAGTTATAACTAGCCAATGTCTCAAGCATCTAATCAATAAAAGGAAGGGAAAGTGGTCTTTAAAAGTAGCAGAATTCAACTTTTTATAATCAATACATACTCGCCACCCAGTTTGCACTCGGGTGGGAACTAACCTACCTTTCTAATTTGTCACAATGGTGATTCCATATTTCTTTGGAACCACTTAGACAAGACTTACCCACTTATTATCAGAGATTGAGTAGATCACCCTAACATCGACACATTTCTCCTAAGGGTCCTGTGTATCCGTGAACAGAACATACTAACACAATCTCACGTAATGGTTTTGCGTAGTCATGAACTTATGGAAGTCCATGAAGGAGCTCCATGCCACTAGCGGGTAGGCGGAAGAAGCCTTTAACTTGGTCAATGTGCACGTGACTTAACTTAGGGGACCGTCACAAACCCACATAACATGTAATTCATGACTTGTAAACTTATTGCCCAAAATGGCACATTTTCGAAACTTGATTTCATATACTTGTAAACATATTGCCCAAAATGCCTCTTTTCTAAATCTTGACTTTTCATAGATATGAGATATTTCAAAAACATTTCCGAAAACATGATTCCATAAATACGTATTTTTTCACAAAAATTCATTTTCAAAATCTTTTCACATATCAACACAATTCATATATCAAACATATAGAAGATTTTCAATTCATTCAAGAAGTGATAGATGCAACACTTATGATGTAATTGAAATCATTAAACTTTTTTTATTCAAAGAAAAAATGTAGTGGCTTATTTACTCTATTACAAAAATGTACCCACCTTGATTTCCTTACTTATAAGCTTGCTCAAAATATCTCTACTCTTACTTCTCTTGTCTCTCTTAATTTCCTTGATTCTTCACTAAATGAAGAGATCTTTCGCTCAAATGGAAGCGCTTCTCTTCCTCTACCTTTTTCCCTTCTTGAACAATTTTAAAATCTCTCTTGAAGGCTAAGAAAATTAAAACCCTAGCTTGTTTTCTCTTCTTTTCTCTCAACCACCGAAATCTCTCTTCTTTTTCTTTCTTATTTCTCTTCTTCTCTCCCCATTCACGTTTTCTCCTTCTCTTAAATGTAAGACCACATTTTCCTCTTCCAATCTTACCCTTAATGAGTGTACAATGTCCATTTTACCCTTCCTTATAAGCTTAGGTTCGTTTAACCTTTAGTGCCTTGCCAAAATTACCCTTGAACATCTTTATAACCTTAACACTTTAATTTAGTCAACATATATCATAAAATTTTTCTAACATCAACATAATAATTAACTCTACAATCTTTCATAAAGACCTTATAATTAGTGTAAATCATACTTATTTATTAAGAAAAAATTTGGGGGCTAACAGTCCGTCTACCATTGCACTAACTCCCGGTAGCAGACGCCATCGTGACCAACCTCTGATGTTGATAATTGTTGTAGCTAGCAATCCGCTGCCACTCACTTCTCTACCTCAAATGTCAACCATCAAAATTTGAGCATTTGGTGCTGCCTCCCGTTGCATAAAAGAAGTCCCCAGTAGCTCAACATCGTGCCTCCACCTAGAGTTGTTTTCTCCTATCTCCATTTTATTCAAGATGTAAACCAACATAGCAAGTCAACTCACAAGACCATAAGATCTCTAAAAGCTTTTATTTAGGACCGCTCAACACTAACTAGTCGCCACTTTCTGTCGCTGCCTCTCTAGTCACACTCACCGCCCAACAAGACATCCCAAAATTCCTCAATCATATGTCATGTTTTGTTTTGGCTAAAATAAGATTAATCCTAAAACCCTTATTATTATAGATTTTTTTAGATTTCAAAGCTATTATAAAGTTATAAAAGGGAATTACCAAAAAGAAGAAGAAAAAGTTACAAGCAACTCATTGTATCAGTAATAAGTTGATTGTATGCTGGTTTAGCTAGCATAATATTCTTTATTAAGTTGAGTTTGGCTTCAGCTACGTAGTGCTTTTCAGTGTCTTCCCCTTTATAAAGTCTAGAATTCCTCTCTTTCCAAATAATATAAATGATGGTGGTAAAAGATGTGTTCAAAATCCCTGAATTTTGCTTCAGTTGCTTGGTTTTAGCTAAGATCCAGTTCAACACTCCACATAACCCATAATTTTGGCAATACTCCCCTAACTTGTATATTACTCAACTCTATGTTGTTTTAGAATATCTGCAATAAAAAAAGATGCTCCCTATCTTCCATATTCACCTTACAAAGTAAACATATTGGATCAAAGTCTCCAAATCACTTATTTTTTGTTCTAACTTTGTATTTAATAATAAGCCGTATAATACCAAAGCCTTGATGTTTAAAGATTGATTCCAGAGTATTTCAAGCCAAGCAACTTCTCCCAAACTAACTCTAAAAATAGAATAGTGAGATTTGTTTGTAAATACCCCATTGGAATTAAGATTCCATAAAATGCATTCTTTACTATGTGATTGTTGGATCTTGGGTAAGAATGCAGCGAAGGAAGAAGAACATCTAAAGTTTAAAGATCATTCTCTGTTCTATATTAGAGAGGAAACTCCAAATTTTTTATTAAATCTACTAGTTAAATGCATAATCTCACTTCTTGCAGTAAGAGGACTATATTATGTGCAGTTGTCAAACCAGAGTCGGTCATTGTTCCCATTCCCTAGTTGATGCTTTATCCAAGGATATAGATGACTCCTCAAGCTCTTAGTAATATAGATTAGGGTTTCAAATTTTCAAAAACAAATGGTTTGAATTTGAACTTTTCATATCTAAATCAAATCTACTTTGATTAAATATACCTTAGGTTTGGCATCTTTTGAGTTTTTTAAATTACATTCTTATTATAACTATTTCCAAATTTTTAATTTTAATCAAATATTATTTGATAATTGATTTAGAAAATTATTCATAAAAAAGATTTGATCTTATTTTAGGATTTAGGATATTCAACTTGTACAATTTCAATTCTAAATTTTGTTCAATAACAATCAAATATTTTAATCAAGTTATAGAATTAAAATGGCTATGATGATACCACTATTAGCAAATCAGGGTGGGATCAAATCCCATGCACAATGAAATAATGACAAATCCTTTTTCATTTGATTTGTTGAAAGCCAAGAACACTTTAAAATCAATAACATAATTAATACGTAAAAACATAATAAAGCATAGATTATAATTCATATCTAGGGATGGTAATGGGTCGGTCACACCATGGGTCGCCCAGGCTGACCAACCTATCTACACTTTTTTAACATATTTGACAAAACAACGTCATTTTGCACATTCCTTTCAGGCCACGGGCTGGATCTATTCTGGGCAACTCCAACTTGACCAAAACACTCCTGAGCCAAGCCTGTGATCTGGTCAGGTCAAGCAGTCTTGGCCCATGGTCTGACCAACTTGGGCCAAAGTCGAGTTGGGCTAAGACCGCCATCCTTATTCATATCTTAATGTGAAATTCAATCCTTTTCTTGCAGTTTTACATAAATCGGTTCTAAAATTGATTCATCCCAACCACCGTAATCTTACACGTGTATAGTCTCTAACAATGTCCACAAAACCTATTGAGAAAACTCTAAAGCTATTATAGAGAGAGTTAGGTGAGAAATAAAATTTGAATTTTAATTAAACTTTAATTAGAATTAGTTTTCAATTGTCCAAATAAGACTTAATATCTCATATTAGCCCTTATCTATTCAATATCTTATATTTAATCCTAAAGTTTGTTAAATTTTATAATCAAGTCCAACATATTTAAAAACAACTTTTCTTCTCTTCAACCCACTCTTTGCTTGTGATTCATTAAGTTCCTAAATATTTGAGAAACTGATATAAATTATAACCCTAAATCATATTCATGATTAAATAAATTAAACTATAGTTTATCTTTAATTCTCTAATTACATAACCATTATCCCTATATGATGTCTAGAAATACATTATAACTAGTTAAATATTTAGTAATGTTAAAGTGGTTTTGACTAATCTTTTTATACATGATTTTTCGTCTAATTTAATCATTTAATAGTATAATGTTTCGATTAGACATAGAATATAAAATTAATGTGTTCTTTATTTTAGTTTAATCTTGTTAATTTTCAGCCTTTAGTAATTGATTCTATTATTGATATTTATAAATTATTTTACAAAGTATCATTATACTTTGGCCAAAGATTATCTAAATCAATAATAATCGAAAACAATGGAAGATTTTCATAAATATACAGGTAATGTTCTAAATAAAATTCTCATATGGAATTAGTTTAGTAAATTTGTTTTTTTAACAAACACTCACACGTTCAATTAAATTTATCCATACTTTAATACGTGAGATTATCCACTTCTTTCAAAAGGAAAAAAATAATGTATGTTATTCATTTACATTTTATTAATGTTCAATCTTAATAGAGCAATGATTAGGAATAATTTAATAATAATACATAATAAAATATGAATTTCATAGTTTTGATCTTATCATAATTTTATTTGCAATATATATTTACTTTATGAGCTTTATTTTATACATTTGAATATGTATAAGATAAAGAATGTATTTAAATAATTATATCATTAAACTACAACCAACTAATTAGTTGTTGGGCATAAACCAACAATTTTTGCAAATAATTCCTGTTTGCCCTAATTCAATTTCAAAAAGATATTGATTCCTTATAATTATATAGTCATTTTGTCGGTGAGGCATTTGAGCTAATATGGATGGAGTAAGCAAGTTAATAGTTTTGAGTCCGTGCTGCTGGAATAGTGAATTGGCTCCTCCTGTCTTACTTCTTATGATGCTCCATAATTATGGAGATAAAAGGTGGAAAAGATTGTTAGAAGGCTCGTGATTGTACAACCAACGAGATTATTTCTCTAAAGAGGATCCGTTTGGAGTAGGGGGCAAATTGAGTTTCTAATATTTTATAATTTTAAACATTATTTTTCTACTTGATTTTGAGTTCATGAAGATATGAATTTATAACTTTTGGATTAAAGATACGAATGAAAAAAAAATCTTGATGTTACATACAAGTTATTGTTAATTGCAGCCTACTTCTAGTTTTATTATTTATATTTTAAACTAGCAGGTTAACTCTGCGCAAATGCGCAGTGAAAGTGCCCACTGAATTTATACGCATGGGAAAATTTAACGTCATAGTTAAATAAAAAATAATATGAAAATGTAATGAAATAATCATCGGTTGGGAGAAGAAATAAG
>JAOSBK010000205.1:9358535-9373574 GCA_027568895.1 Erythroxylum shatona | reverse complement strand
CTTAGGAGTAGTTACAAAGTTTGAATGACCAAAGAATTATTAATGTATGTGAACAATTAAAAAGGGTGAGTAACTTCACATTTGAGTTTTGATTAATATATATGTTTAGTCCAGAGCCCCTAGATGCAGATTTTGAATGTTAATAATTTAGAACAACTTGATTGATTGTGTTTAGAGTTAAATTATTTCATAAAGTTGAAGTCATTGCCTCGTTTGTTGCATTGTGTGTTTTATGTTTTATGATTTGTGATTTGTGATTTGTGTTTTGTGTTTTGTGATTTGTGTTTAGTGTTTTTAGTTTTGTGATGTTTGCTGTTTTATTTGCTTAAGGGTAAGCAAACGTTTAAGTTTGGGAATGTTGATAGGTGTGAAATGCATCGTATTTTAGGATATAGTTTGATATGTGTTTAGCAGTTTATTCGATTATTTAGTATGTGTTTAGGGTAGAATTGTGTTAGTCTATGGGTTATTTATGTTTTAAGTGTTTTATGGGTTAGAACAATCCTTTGAGCTTAAATATGATGTTTTTTAGGTACCTTGATATGTTTGGTAGTGTTTCAAGGTAAAGAATGGAGGAGTTTCGGAGTAAATTGGGGTCAATTGCATAGCCCATAGGCCACGATCGTGATAGAAAGGCCTAACATAGGCCACATTCGTGGCCTTACTTGCATTGGGCATATATGCAACCACTTCCAAACTTTACGTCTCAAGGGAGTTTTTGACCTTGTAGATCCCAAAAAAACCTAGTTCAACCATAAATATAAAAGAATATAAATAGAACAACAAGAACAGAAAGAAGAAGCTTTACATTTAGCCACTCTTGGAAACCCTAAGGAGGGAGAAAAAGAAGTGAGAGAGAGAAGAAGAAGGGGAAGAAGGAGGAAGAAGAAGTGGATCCTGATGCCGCTGCTCCCCAGATCAGGTGGTATCTCGACGTTGCTGCCTTCCCGATTTGTCCAACCTAAGTTTCATTTTCTATTCATTTCCTTTTTCATTTAAATGTATAAAGTTAAGATGGATTGTATGGAAGTGGATTTCGGGTTGTTGATAATGTTTTGATCTTTCCTTCGGGATTTTACTTTGTGTTAATGCTGATTTAATTATTTTTGTGTTTATTGTTTTAGGTGTTATGATTGATTAATGTTATTGCATGTTTCGACAACAAACCGAGAGAGTGAGCTGAATAAAAATGATTAGATTAGATTAATGAGAGTAAGGCGATCTAATTAACTACTTAATCAATCTAGTCGATAATTTCATGGGGAGAGATCCCGTGCGAGACCTGATTGTTTATTAGAGAGCTTTAGAACTAATTAAAATTGTGGATAATTTGTGAATTGAGAGATTGCAAGTTTCATAATTCAATTAGGGTTGACAATTCAGGATTTAATGGTTATAACTCGAGAGAGAGTAGTTAACCCTATGACCGTCTTGAACCGACACCCTATAAACACATAAATTACTAGATTAACATTACTGATAGGTAAAATCTCCTCTCTCATAACTTGGTTAACTCTCTTGATAGATTTTTATTGTGACCTGTATAATTGCTCAGTTTAATTTTGTTTTGTTGAAATTTTCTTTTTACAATTCTTGAATTAAATTCTCGTATTTATTTTCTTCGTTCACTTGTGTAGTTTTTATTTATTTTTTATTCTTTTCATTTAGCTTTGGACCACTTAGGATTAGACTAGTACCTTTCTCGTGGGATCGACCTTTCAATACTACAAAGTACGACCTGTGTGCTTGTGGTTATTGAGGGTTTATAAATTGTAAAACTTGCTCAACACTAGGACATCCATTACTGATCAAATGAATTGTGGATATAAAACTTGATAAAGATTGACGAAGAAAATGTAGGTATTCTCACCGTACATATTCTTTTACCGGAATACCAACCAATCTATGCCGCTGTTTCAAATTATGGCATTGATGATAATAGGTCAGAATGAATTTTGAAATAATTTATCATGAATTCAATTAAAATTATTTTAATATATTGAATTTAAGTTGATTAGTTTAATTTTTATAATTAGTCAAACTTAACAAATTTGATTAAATTTGAATTTGAATATAAACTTTTAAGCTTCAATAAATTAATTTTAGTATGATAAATTTAAGTCAAATATGAATTTTTATTGTCCTTAATTGGAATTTAAATTATTAGAAGAGATTTTTCAAATATAATTATACATGCATTCAAAGTTGAGCATTGTCTTACTCACGAGGTACAATTAGCAATCAAAACAAATTGAGTTATCAAATTAATTAAGCAACTAGAGCAGTCGTGTTTGCACGAGTGCAATTGTTTGTGGAAATTTTCTATGCTTTTTTTTTAGTGAATTCGTGGTTAGTACCACAAGTTAGATGTAGTCGTTACATAAAACTTTTAGAACTTTGTTCCACAAAAACGCTCAATGCCAATATTTTTTGTCAGTGAATTACAATCAAGTTGGAAGAGAATTAAATTATTACTTAGACTCTCCAATGACCCAATGTTTTATCCATCCCATTTATTCTTCTAGACAGGAAAAAAGGGTCAGATATAGGAATCCGAGAAGTAGACTAGTCCATATGATAATGGTTCAGAAGTGGCAAGTAGTTTGGAGACATCGTCATTGAGGAACAGTGATATCAAGACTCAGTTGGGGCTTGCTTCCTGTAGGTACTAGAAGTGACTGCTGTTGTTGAGGATCTTGAGGTTGTGAATCCTCCATCTTCCTTATGCTTTTTACCTAAAGTAGCGACATTTGATGCTGATTTGATCATCTCCTTCATCTGAATTTGCGCTCTCTCGGAGGGATGGATTGTTTGTTTCTGTAGGTGGGATTAGAAAGTGAAAGGTCCATGTCCTGGCTGGAAATGAGTATTGATGAATCACCTAGAGACTTGACTGTTGAATAGAAACAGAGGAAGGACAAAGACAAGACAGTATTCTAGGCTCGGTGAGGGATAACCGAGAGTGTATGAGTAAATGTTGTAGGTCCGAATGAACTGTACACTTGGGAGCCTATTGATCATCAACATGAATAGTAGTAGCCGTGGGACGGCAATGAGACTACGTAGAAAGCAAAAAGCATCAGGTTCAGGTGGACCTCAGGTGGACTTGTGGTGCATGCACCCCAAGCATGGGGCTACTGGGTCAATCTTGACAGTGACCATGCAGTCGTGTACCTGCCACACCATTGTCTTCGGTGGGAGACCTTCTCCACTCCCTTCTTTACTTAACTTAAATGCCTTCCGTTTCATTAGAAGTTTGAATAATCAGTAGGCTCTACGTGATGCAAGGTTTCAAATCCCCCTCTAGTATGGTGATGCTCTGTTTTTTTTATTTCGATCATAATCATGATTTCGCACACTTTATTGTAATTATATTCACATTATTTACTAGCTATAATTTGAAATCTTAAGTATTCTGGCATGAATTAATGAAAATTTTAAAACATTTACTTTTTAAATTTATGTAGGTACCGAGAAATAGACTTCATGCAACTTTTAATGATGTGTGGGCCATGCATCGCGACGACGGGGCTACTGGGTAAATCTTGACAATGACCATGCAACCATGTACCTGCTACACCGTTGTTTTCGGTGGGAGACTTGCTAGTTTTTGTTTTTACAGTTAATCAATTAGATGTAAATTAATGTATGACATTATTTTAAGTTAATTAAAATACTTTATTTATCTTTACGTATTAATTTAATTAATATTTTATGTTTTATTATTAAAGATTTTCTTAAAATAATTATTGTGTAATTGAAATTATAAATGATATCATAATTATAAAATTTAATTTACACTTATATATTATTCCTAAATGTTTCTAGTTATAGTTTCATGAAGACTGGATATTGTTGAAACGGTAAAACTAGCATATATTATATTTCTCTCTTATAAAGAAAGTAATTTATCTCATAAATTAAAGTATAGAGATACTTAACTAATGTGTGGGTGATTATCAGAGAATAAGTCATTGAACTGACCTGATTATGAGAATTCTGGATGAAATATTACTTTTTTGTTTATGGAATATCTCATAATGATGGTTGTATAATTGATCATCAGACTTAAGATTACCAAGGTATTTAGTGTGAGAATTACTGTATTTTGATGCTACTTATGAATCGTCCTAGGATAATTCAGTCGGTAGTAATTAGATATAATATGAACTATATGTAGATAGTTGAGGAAGTTAATATAGGATTCGTCATTCTAAAGTAATTAGAGAAAATATTCTACTGTTATTGATTAGTAATGATTTATGAAATTCTATGGCTAAAGTGAATTGATATTTGAAAAAAAGTTTTCAAATTTCAATTATAAATCAATTACTAATTAACAAGAACGAACATGATTGGATGATAAGAGTAGACATTGTATCCATACTCTGTCCAATTAGAATAATGAATGATGAAAGGATTAAATTATATATTATAGCTGTGTATGGATAGGTTAAGTAAATCATTTTGACATTCCTAATATTTGGGTAATCATGACATGCTGCTAGACGTCAATCATGATTTATTATTATGAATTATTTAATTGGAGAATTAAAGATAAGCTAAAAAGAAGTTTTAATTTATCCAATTCTAATTTTGAATCAGAATTATAATTTATAATTATTGCTAATTTATTAGGAATCTAATAGGTCACACATCAAAGAGCAATTTGTGAAAAAATCAATTTAATTAAGTTGGACTTAATCATAAAGTTTGAGAAACTTTAGGGATCAAATATAAGATATTTGATTTTATTAAAATTAAATTAATTATAATTATAATTTGATTTTAATTATAATCTAAGAGATTTAATTTTAATAAAAGACTTTTATGATTTTTCTATTTAGAGGGAAAAAAATTTTAGAAGCTAGTAGTTTTGTCTTCTTCCTCTCAAATCAGTTTGAGAATTATTCTGTGAATACCATAAAAGGTTGGACACTTGAATATTTCATGATTGATCAATCGCAAAAAATTTCAAAGATTTTTCAATAAAAAAGTGAACAAGATATGCTTTCTAAATCGTTTTAGGTTTTATTCAAGTTTATTCAATTATCGAGATCCGCTCGAAATCTATAAAATTTTTATTTTTTGCTACGCCCGTGATTCAATCACGGTTGGATTCCAATAGTGGTATCAGAGCCAGATTTAATTGTTTCACTTGGATTCATTGCTTGATTATTGTTGATTTGATAAAAGTAATATGTTATGCTTCTAGTTTTGTTTTATCCGAAACCATTCTTTCAACTGCTCTTAGCTTTGATTTCTAAAATTGTTGTTCACTTTGCGTATTCGCATGAGCATTGGAAATTGTTTCCTGTGTGTGTTCTATTTCTAGAATGACCATAATCGAAAACAAATTGTTCAACATAGAGCGTTCTACGTATTTTTAAAAATATCAAGCTCTTACCTCACACCACCACAGCCTGTAAATTTGCAATTGGAGATTTGTTTTCTTTATGTGTGCATTTGTATTTGTTTACATATTTTTTTTCCTATTTCTACCCTTTGTTTTGGAACCTTAAAAGCAAGAATGTGTGATTTTCTCTGTGTGTTGCTCAGATATGAAAATTCTATTTTTCATATGCTTGCGATTTTCATACAACCTTGTGTTATACTGCTTCTATTAGGTTTTTGAAATCCATTTACTGCCTGTGTTATTGTTCTTGCAATTATTGTTCTAGTGTTGGAAGCATGGCGACACCATTGATTGGCATCGCCACTAGAGAAGTCGATGGGTGTTAATCGCCCAGTGAATGGCGACGCCATCCACTGGAGAAAATGATGGGCGTTAATAGCCCATTGTATGCGACACTATAGGCGGCGCCAAGTCCAAGGTATCCACGGTGGAGAAGTAGAAGGTAGCATCGGTTGAGGATAAAGCAGGCGACGAAGAAAGATGGTTGCAGTTTTGTAAAGACGTGGGTTGCGGTTTAACACACGAGGGAGGTTGAGAACAGTTGAAGAAAAACGTGGTAAAGACGTTGACTATCACGTGCCTTCTTGTCCTTTTTCAAAGTGCATGCCTTCTTGGGATGGCAGACTATATTTTTCCCTAGTAGACAGCTAATTATTTGAAATAGAACATGTCTAGTTCTGTTAGGTTAGTTGTGTTGCACTGTTGCTTTATACTGTAAAGACTAAAAAAGAATATTATATCTTGCAAGTATTAAAGATTGCAAAAAAAATTAAAGAACACAAAGATTTACTTGGTTCGATAGCTTTAATGCTATCTACATCCAAGGATCCCACACTTGTGGTTTCAACTAGTATTAAGAATAGAGCAAAGTTATAAGAATGTGAATGTTTTCAAAACACTTGCAAAGAGTCTAAAACTCTCCTCAATACCCTTCGATAAGTACCCAAGCAGCTCTCAAACCTTTCTCTTTAATTCTTACACTCTCAGATTTTTTATTACAATGTAATGAGAACAAAGTTCTGGGTCCTTTATTGAGACTTGTGTATGTTCCTTTTATAGGAGTCTGAAGTAGTTGATCACGGTGGAGTCTTCATATTCAGGATGACATGTGCCCCTCACATGTTTCATAAATTCATAATACTCTGCATATTGGATGTTTCGCATACGAATGTATTTTTGTGTTTTACTTAGCTTTTGATATATTGATACGACAGTGTTTTGATCAAAGTGCCTCTGAATTGGTCTTCACATGTGTGTCTCACGTGTATGTGTATTAGATTTAATTTTTGTCTCTGACTTATGCAAACATTCAAGAGTCTATCTCTCTTTTGAAGATACTTCAGACACTTCTTTTCATCTTCGATTCTTCTTGTATTTTTGTTGTATTTGAGTGTAGATTGATGGAGAAAACGTGATTGTCATCACATTTATTCCCTCCTTCTCTGTCAATCTTCACTTAGTTCATAGATCTGTAAGTGATTTAGGAATCTAAAAAACCCTAGTTTCACTATACTTGCAATACCAGATGAAATAGCCTTTGATTTCATAGGGCTTCATTTATTTGTAAGAAATCCCTACAGAAATTGAATTTCTTTTGAGTCACTATCTTTGTCCCGAAGTCTAATGGATTTTGTTCTCCTATGATTTTCTCCAGACTGAGGAAGCCTTCTACGAATTTGTCTCTGATAAAGTGGAGTCACATGTCAATATGCTTGGATCTTTCGTGCAAGACAAGGACTTTGCTAAGGTAAAGTGCACTGTCTGTGTAGAATACTGGCTTAGTGATATTGATGTTGATTTCTTTTAATATTCTTGATAACCAAGTTAGCTCCTTGACACCTTCAGTAATTGCATTATGTTCTTCCTCTGTGGTTGATAGAGATACAATTGACCGCTATTGTGCTTTCCAACTAATTGTATTTCCTGATAATGTGAAGTAGTATGTAGAAATTGACTTTCTTGAATCTTTGTCTACTGCATAATCTGCATCCTCAAAACCATATAATGACAAATAACTGCATTTAATAGTTTCATCCTTTGAAAAGCATAATCCATAGTTGATAGTTCCAGCTAAGTATCTGAGAACTCCTTTCAACCCTTACCAGTGTTCAAAACCTAGATTGGCCATGAATTTACTTAGTATATTGATAGTATAGGCTAGGTTAGGCCTTGTACATAGCATAATGTATTCCAACACCAACATCGTAAGGGTAGTGAGTCATTGCTTGCTGTTCATCCTCAGTCTTAGGACTCTTGGTAGACACCATCTATAGGTAAGATCCTAAGGGAACAGAACTAGGTTTAGCTTGTTCCATGTTGAATTGGACTAAAACCTTTCTGATATAGTTCCTTTGAACAAGCCAGACTTTTCCTTCCTTCCTCTTTCTAATACTGTGCATTCCTAAAAGCTTATATGCTTCTCCTAAGTCTTTCATCTCGAAGTGATTACATAGTTCAGACTTTATCTCTTCAATTCTGCTTAAGTTTTTCCCTGTTATGATTAGTTCATCCACATAGACCAACATAAAGACTGCTTTAGTCTTTCATAGATCCTTAAAGTGTAGGTAGTAATCATATGAGTTTCTAATGAAGTTCATACTGGCAGCAACCTCATGAAACTTCTTGTTCCATTACCTAGGTGCTTGTTTAAGCCCATATAGGGATTTCTAAAGTAGATAGATATAATCTAGCTTATTCTTATCCTCAAATCCGACTGGTTGCTTCATGTATATTGTTTCCTCTAGCTTTCCATATAGGAAAGTTGTTTTGACATCCATTTGATGGATTTCTCAGTCATATATAGTAGCTAGAACTAGAATAAGTCTAATGGTTTTGAACTTAACTACTGGTGAGAATATCTCCTTGTAGTCAATTCCCTCCTTCTGTTTATACCCTTTAGCTACAAGCTTAGCCTTGTATGCTTCTATCACTCCTTTAAGCTTGAACAACCATTTGTTCTCAATTATCTTGACTTTAGGAGGTCTAGGCACTAAAGTCTAAGTCATATTCTTTGTTAGAGAAGAATATTCTTTTTCACAAGCTATCTTCCATTGTTTTGCATCATTACTCCTCATGGCTTCTTCATAGGTTTCATGAGCCTTATATCCTATAGCTTCAGCCATAAGACATGCAAATTCAACCAAGTTTGAGTCAGTATACCTCCTATTAGGAATTCCCTATCTTGGTTGCTTATCTCTTGTGAGTTAGTAGTCATGTAGATCTCTTTAAGGATCATCTGTAGTTGTGTGTGGGGCTACTTCTTCACCCTCACCTTCGGTTTCTTCTGTCTTTTGTTCATGATGTATTGTGCCTTGCATAGGTTCCACATCATGAGGTTGAGTTCTGCCATCTTCTTCAGTTTCTGGTAGCACATAAAATGAAACTGAGTTGTTTAGTGATCCAAGTTGCTCTTGAAATTCCTTTTAGAGGTATGATTTTATGAAGTTCCTATTCAGTAGAGGAAATTCATCTCCCTTGAAGATTACATCTCTGTTTATAATGATTTTAAAGCCTCCGTTTTGAATTAATAAGATCTTATAACCTTTGACTTCTTCTGGATAACCTAGGAATACTCCCTTAATTGCTCTAGGTTTCAGCTTTCCTTCCTTGTGATGTGCATAAGTAGCACATCCGAAAGTCCTTAGGTGAGTTAGATTTGGTTTCTTTCCATTCCATACTTCTTGTGGAGTTTTGTATTCATTTGCAAAGGTAAGGAGCCTATTAACTAGATAGGTGCAGTCATAATGGCCTCTCCCTATAGTGTTTATGAGCAACCTGAAGAAAGTAGCATACACCTAGTCTTTTTTAGGAGTGTCCTATTGAGTCTTTCAGCTACACCATTCTGTTGAGGTGCAGCTCTCGCTGTTTTATGCCTTAGGATACCTTTCTTGCTGCAATAGTCTTCAAATTCCTTATTGCAGTATTCCAGTCTATTGTCAGTCCTTAGGCATCTTAACTTCTTTACAGTATGATTTTCTGTAAGTGTATGCCATTTTATAAAGATTTCTAATGCTTCATCTTTTCTCTTCATCGGATATACTCAACATTTTATATATTTGTCATCTATGATAGACATAAAGTATAGGTTCTCTCTCCTGCAATAGATACTTGGGCTGGCTCCCAGAGATCACTGTAAGCATATTCCATGATCTCTATGGCCCTCTGTGCTCCCTTTTGGAAACTGGATCTGTGATGCTTTCCTTGCACACATGTTTCATAAAACTCCAGCTTCTTTAGATTTTGTTCAGGAATCCGTCTTTTCTTTGAGAGGTGGAACATACTTTTGTTCCCTGCATGGCCCAACCTTGAATGCCATTGCTTAGTTGAGTTAGGATTTCCCTTCTCAATAACTTGGTTAACTTTGGTAGAGCTTATAACGTAGTATAACCCACCTCTTTCAACTTCTTTGATAATGACTCTACCATCCTTTAGGATTTCTCTGAGTCCATCCTTAGATCTGATCTGAAAGCCTTATTTGTCAAACATGCTTTCAGAAATCAGATACCTCCTTACTCTAGGCACAAATCTGACATTAGTTTGTATTCTCTTCTTCCCATCAAACGTGTTAATGGAGATATTCCCAATCCCTTCTATCCTTTGCTGCTCAGAATTTGCCATCTTTACTTTGGCAGTGGCTAGTTCAAATGTTGTGAACCAGTCTCTATGAGGAATCACATGCATAGTATAACCTGAGTCGAAGATCCATTCTCTACTTAGATCCTCACTCTCTTCAGTGACTGCCAAAATCTCATTACCACTGGAGTCTTCTAGTTTCTCCACATTTCCTACATCTCCACTTTGTGCAGCTTGATCCCTTTTCTTCTTTTTGCAGTCCCTTACAAAATGTCCCTCCTTATCATAGTAGAAACACTTCTTACCTTTTCCCTTTTTGTTCTTTTCCTCACCTTCTTTGGTGTGCTTATCCTTTCCACTTCCCTTTCTTGCTATTCCTCTTTTGTGACTTCTTGTCATAATTGTTTTCTACAAACATCACTTTTGCTTCATTCTTGACTGGATTAAAATCCACTATTTATTCCATTACTGAGTCCAATACCCTCTTAACTGTGAGGGATTCTCCACTAGCATGCTAATCACCTTCTTGAAAGCATTGAATTCAAAAGGTAGAGCTTTTAGAACCACTACAACTTGATGCTATTCGTAAATCTTTGCATCTGTAGCTTCTAAGTCTTGCTCTAACTTAAAGAAATAGCCTAGATTATCATCAAGGGAGACAAACGTGATCAACTTGTAGTTAGCAAGATTATGCTGAAGAGTCATCTTGTTAAGAAGACATCTTTTTGCATATATTTCATCAAGTTTTAGCTACAACTTCTGTGTAGTGTTACAATTATGCACTTTTCTTATCACAACTGATGATAAGTGAAGCATTAACTTGTAGTATGCAAGTCTTTACATCTTGAGTCTTTTCATCGGATTAATTTCTACTTCATACTGATCTTCGATAGCCCCATAATGGCATAGGACTCAAGTAGGGCTTACATCTGATGTTTCCAAATGGTGAAGTCTTCCTTACTAGTGAAGACATCCATTTCTTTTCCTACAATTTTGACTGTAGTTTAAATAAATAAAAGAAGATTTTTACTTACAAAAATTCTTGATGATCCTTGATGCTTTGAGATGCCAAGAAATGCCCAGGAGGTTTCGGATTAGCTCTGATACGACTTTTGTTAGGTTAGTTGCGTTGCACTATTGTTTTATACTGTAAAGACTAATAAAGAATATTATATCTTGCAGGTATTGAAGATTGCAAAAAAATTAAAGAACATAAAGATTTACTTGGTTCGATGGCTTTAATGCTATCTATATCTAAGGATCTCACACTTGTAGTTTCAACTAGTATCAAAATAGAGCAATGTTACAAGAGTGTGAGTGCTTTCAAAACACTTGCAAAGAGTCTAAAACTCTCCTCAGTACCCTCAGATAAGTACCCAAGCAACTCTCAAACCTTTCTCTCTAATTCTTATACTCTCAGATTTTTTATTACAATGTAATGAGAATAAAGAATTATTGTCCTTTGTTGAGACTTGAGTATGTTCCTTTTATAGGAGTCTGAAGCAGTTAATCACGGTGGAGTCTTCATATTCAGGATGACATGTGCCCCTCACATGTTTCATCAATGAATAATACTCTGCGCATTGGATGTTTTGTATACGAATGTATATTTTGCGTTTTACTTAGCTTCTGATATGTTGATACGACAGTGCTTTGATCAAAGTGCTTCTGACTTGGGCTTCTCATGTGTGTCTCACATGTATGTGCATTAGGCTTAATTTTTGTCTCTGACTTGTGCGAACATTCAAGAGTCTTATCGCTCTTTTGAAGACACTTCAGACACTTGTTCTTCTCATCTTCGATTCTTCTTGTATTTTTATTGTATTTTAGTGTAGATTGATGGAGAAAACGTGAATATCATCACAGGTTCTTACAAAGTGCCCCAGCCACATCATATTTCTTTAATAACTCAAACTCGATCCATGTTTCTAATAACGTTAGATTGGCAGCAGCATTTATAATATAGAGCAGTGGCATAATCAATTTTGCTTATTAATTTTTTTATAAAAATACTATAATATTTTTTTCATGAATTTGAAATTTTTCATTACAAGTTAATTAAGTAGTTTGACCCTTTCTTAGATTGGGCACAATTAATAATTTTTCTAAGGTGACTTTATTATGCGCTGGTGGAAGAAATCATACCCACGACTATGAACACGAATTGCTGCTGGTTAGATACCATAGTTTTGGCATCGTGACTCACAAAAAGGGTTAGTCTTGATTTTGACCCATCTTTCGCCAAAGGTCTTGCAAGTCTAGCCGCCGTGCCTTAAGGATAAGTTTGGGGTTGATGAAAGTTGTTTTCGTTGAATTGAAGTCCAATTTGATCACGTGAAGGTGATGCGAAAAGGACTAAATTAAAATGAGAATAGTATCAAAAAGTGCAGAACAAGGAAAGGTGAAGAGAAAAAGCGGCAGCCTCAAACATCCAAAACATCACACCCAACCCCACGCCACCCCCTGATTTGTTCATGTTACTAATCTTTGTTTGGCTCACTTTCAGAGCTACAGTTCGTACTTATTATTATTACTTGGATTATAGGTTGCTTTTTCTTAATCCATTTCAAGATGGCCATGCCTGAATGGGGATTTTTCAGAAGGCCATGAGGGAACCTAAGAGTTGCCAATATCTAAATTTGGTTTTAATCTATGAGTTTGTCGATTGAATTATTTAAAATAATTAATAAAATATATACATTTTTTATCTTTATCTGGTGAAGAAACTTAGAAAACAAAATAGAATTGAAGTATTGAGAAAGATCTATATGCTTCTAGTGTAATAAAGATCCAAAAAATGATTAATTTTGTAAAAGCAATTTAAAATAAATTCCTTTATATATATATGTTAATACCTTTAAATCTTACCAAAATTTAAGTGCAAAAGTTTGCAATTTTTCCTCGTATATTCGGGTTTTTATTTGGTTAAATTTAATACTAATTGCCGAATTTTTATTGACTCAAGTTCACCAGCTTCGTATCCTTCTTCGACGAGATTTTACCAACTCAATATACAGTAATAGAAAATCATTTTGCCATTCACTGATACAATACAACAACTGGAAATTACACAACAGAAGATTACAAAGCCACACAAAACCATCTCCAACCACAAAGTTATACGTTACAAATACATGTCATTTCGTCTCAAAAACAGTAGAAATGACAATAAAAGGAGAAGCATGGTAATTACATACACCACGAAGAGTAACTATAAAAACCAGACCTATATATGGAGCAAACGAAGATGGGTTACCTTGCTGAAACCCGATAATATATGGGAAATTCAGCATCATCCCATTTCCATAAGAGAATTTAAAACCACGAATAAAACTGAAAATATTGTGATACATTCAGCTTTTTGTTGAGCAGAAGCCTTAGTCATGGAGAGGCTGCGAAAAATAGGAGCAAGCCAACGCCAGCAATGAGGCTGCAAAAAGCTTCATGAGGAGACAGAGAGATTATCCGTCTGAATTGTAGGCGCTTGTTGGTGGGGTTGCAGAAGCTGAACATCCAGGATCATCTCCTCCTCCATTATTAGTGCTTCCCATATCAGCTCTTCCCTCGGCCTTGGAGGCCACAAAAAGGAAAGTCTGGACAAGTGTCTCGAAAATATGAATCTTTATCTGTCCTCTCCTTGGAGGAAGAGTTGTGTTCTTCACATGGGCTGCTGAAGAATTGGTTGCCATAAACAATAATAATGAATTATGTGAAAGAGAAGAGAAGAAACAGAACCAGAAAACAGAAGTCGAGGGACTGACAGAGCAGTTTTATCCTTGAACCAACGACAAATAAGCGTTGAAGAGGATTATGCAGTCTTGATAACGAAGAGGAGAGCAGGAAGAAGATCAGCTTGATTTAAGAAATGAGAATGAAGGAGAAGGAGAGTTAGACACGATCAGTTTTGCTCTCGGGGAATATATATACGGAGACCCGGGGGTTTGATGCGATAGGTTCAATTCCAATTTTGGAAATTACCTCTCTCTATGAATGCAAAAGGAAGTTGGCAGGAAAATACAGGTCGATGGAACTGCTCTGCTTAAAACTTTTTCGTAATCTGTCGGCGATAGTAGATGAAACAAAGTGGAGATGCGAATATACTTGCCCACAGAGAAGAAAAAGCAGACAGCGAGCGAAGTTTAATAGTGTGAACGGAAAATTAAGAATCTTAGAACGAGAAGAAGCCAGCTACGGTAGAGTTGGCAAATGGCAAGAAGTGAGTGACTTGGTCTCAGTCTTTACACCTCACGGCCTTCGTGGAATGAACCAAACGAAGCAGCCACAATAGCTGCACCAAAAGCCAGCTACGGTAGAGTTGGCAAATGGCAAGAAGTGAGTGACTTGGACTCAGTCTTTACACCTCACGGCCTTCGTGGAATGAACCAGACGAAGCAGCCACAATAGCTGCACCAAAATCACAAGAAGACCTTGACTTGGGACTTGGGAGAGTATCTAGAAACAAAAAATAAAGGAAGAAATTAATATATAAGTATTTATTTATGGTTTCAATTTTCATCATATCTTGGCAAAATCCGAGGTTACATTCATAATTTATTTCCATTAAGTTTTACACTTCTATATTTAGGGTAAATAAATTTTTTGGATTGTTAAGTATTGTCTGTAATGGTAATAATAGTACAATAAGTTTAGTATTGAATTAGGTTTACCAAATCTATAATCCAAACTCAGTTTAAAAATTGGGTCAAATTTGATCGAATCTAAAATTTGTGACTGAATTTGATTGAGTTTTAGATAATCTAAAGTCTAATAAGGCTCAAGCTTATGGCGTAAGTCCAAATCTGTTGGGCCCCGATTCCTTTTCATAGTAAATAAGCATGTTTAAATTATTTTGAGGTTTAGTTTGCTTAATTTCTTTTGGTTAGAATAATTTGAGGGTTTTATTTGCTTAGGTTAATGGAAATTAAATGGAGGGATCAAGATTAAATTAGAGCTTTTCAAGTTGTTATTAAAAAGTAAAGGAAATGAGGGTATAAGGTTAAATTGGGAAGTTCACTTAAGTTTTTAAGGTTTAAGGCTTTCAAGGAGGGGTA
>JAOSBK010000205.1:9322809-9334839 GCA_027568895.1 Erythroxylum shatona | reverse complement strand
CTAATCGGGACACAACCCCCGACGTGCCTTCTTTGTTTTGCAGGGATATTCACGTCGCAGTTACTACAGCAAGCAACTGACTTCATGGATCCAAACGGTAACGTTCCGTTCCGCCAGAATCCGGCATAACCAATTATATATATATATAGCTCTTTACAGTTGTAATTAATAAGTCACAACCGTGAATTGCATATTAATTATTATTAATGTATTGTTAAGTATTATATACTAATTTTAAGTAATCACGCCCACTTGATAGTCATAGGCATGACTCACAAATGTCCAGTAATCATGCTTGTGAAATCTTCGAAGGTTGGTAGCAGGGGAACAATCAACGGGCAATAAAATAGAAAAAGACAAAGTGAAGATGGTTGCTTAGAAAATTAGATTTCCAAATGCAAGAAGTTATGCACGGAATTGATTAAAAAAAGAAAAAAAAGTCATCTTTAATGGGATGTAGAATTTGTAGTTTTTGCAACAAAATGCCAAAGCCTCTGTTTGGAAGTGGAGTGGAGGCAAGAGTCAACGGCATGCGGCCCACTTATGTCTCGCTCTTGACTCACATTTCTTAGTTTAGATAAATATTAAAGCAAATGATATCATTGAAAAGAGAATAAAAAACTGGCAGTCAATATTGACTATTATCCTACAATAATCACATTCGATCCTGAGGTCATATTAATATTAAAACAAACAAATTAAAAAGTTTCTTTTTACTAAAATTTGTCAACACAATGAATAGGACAATAAGGCGTTTCGAACTGTTTAATTTTCTTTAACAGTTTAATGAATAGGAAATTTTCTTAAACGAAGCCTTTTTTTAACCCTAATTTTAAAAACCATGCAATTTATTGAATATCCTTCAACACAACAAGACACAGAAATTTTGGGTTAGGAATATAGATATGTACATATTTGTGCATAGACGCAAATATTACATTTTCTAAAATCAAAACAAAATGAAATTTGTCATCTTATGTTAGTAACATAGGGATCTAGAATCTATTGTAAGAATGTGGCTCATTTAGTGTTTATAATCTAAATATATTAATAATAATATTAATATAAATAAAGAGTCATAATTAGTCCATACTTCCTATTTAATAGTCGAATAAAGCTCAACCATTTATTTTAGTCACTTAATAAACATACCAAACTAAAAGTCATAAATATATAAATTGGTCCGCTCTTTACTAATTAAGGTTATAGAATATTTTCCATCAAGTTAGAGACTTAAGAGAAATAACTAATTTTAACTAAGAACGTAGTCATGTTTCTTGATCTCTTTTTAATAATGGCATCTTCTACGTCAAATACACAATATTACACTCTTATGATTTGTAACAATTATTTCAAGATCCTAAAGTTATAAATATCAATTTTGATTTATGTTATAAAATCATGTTTTTACATATGGTACCAGAGCATGTGTTTTGAATAAACAATTTGTTCGTCTATTTTACTATGATTGTTTTATGATGATTGTCAAATATTTTGATATTTGAAGAGTTTTGTGATTATTCACTATTAATGATTTCTATTAAAAATATAAATAACGAAGGATTTTTTTTACATTATTTTTTTTGCTACTTGATGCGGGTGAGGTGTGCAACATGAGGAAGTCAAACATTTTATGCATCCAAATATGTAATTGAACTCTAGTTGTTAGGTGAAAGTCAAACACCCCAACCACCAGACTACTAAGGAAGGATACTTGTTAATTGTTTCTTTAGAATTCTAATTTGAGTAGAATTTTTCTTGTTGAGAATTGAACCCTAGTCTCTTAGGTAAATGCCAAATATCCTAACTACTAAACAAAAATGGATTATTGATATAAATTTCACTATTACTGTTATTCGAAGTTTATGTCTACATAATTATCTAAATTAAAATTTTCTATTTTCATAATTTAATGATATTTTTATTTTATTTTGATGCTATGTATTCTAGTATTTTTATTAATGATTTAATGTTAGATTTAAATAAACTTAAAATTATATGTTATATGTTAAATTTATACATGACGTTATAAAAGGATAATTTGTTAATCACCAAAATGACCAAATTAATTAAGTAAATTTTGTCACGTATAAATGTTATTTATTCAAAAAATATTGATGTCTGTTGTTGAATTAATTAGATGAATAAATGATGTCTATTAGTTGATATAATTTTAGAATTTACCCAAAGATAAATTATTACTTTATGTCTAATAAACATAATAGAGCAAGATCAATGTTCACTTGTCAAATATATCATATGTCCAAATATATTGATTGTATTTGGTAAGTTTTTCTTTGATTGTCTAATAAAGTTTGTATGGCATTGAACTTATGATAATATATTGTTGAGTTTGCTTAAAGGAAACCTTCAGTATATCCTAAATGTTTAATTATTCAAATCCAATAATTTATTGAGCATTTATGTATTTGCAACTAGTTCTCTTCATTTGCATACTTCTTCTGTTATCGTGTTTAATTGTTTGAATTTCTCTAAATGATACAAACAAGTCAATTTCTATTTAGAAATTTTGGATCTTGATTTAGCGTTATTGGAAGAAAAACCTACTGCTATTATAGATACAAGTAGTGAGGTTGAGAAGACAAAATATAAAGTAGGGTAAGGTCTAACATATTATGTCTTAATTTCATGCAAATGAAAATTACCAAAAATATCAAGACCAATATTCCACAAACTAAAAGTGCTAAAGAATACCTTAATTTATGGAAGAATTTTCCATTTTGCAGTCTCTCACTAGTACTCTAATTGCTGAACTCACAACCATGAAATATTATAAGTTATAGAGCATGCAACAACTTGTCCTAAAGATGATAAATATTGCAGCAAAATTAAAAACCATGTTTATGACAATTAATGACTCCTTTTTAGTGCAATTCATTATAAAATCATTATCCCCTTAGTATGAACACTATAAAGGACAAGTGGAATGTTAATAAATTGTCTTATATGCTCATTCATGAGGAAACAAGGCTAAAGAATCAAGAAATCCATTCAATTAATCTTGTGGGTTAAGAAGCTATTAAAATTCACAAGTCAAAGGCTAAGCCATTTTAAAAGAAAGTGCCAACTAAAGTAACACAGGTTACTACTAATGTTGACAAGAAGGATCAAAATACAAATAAGTGTCATTTTTATAAGAACGAGGGACACTATCAGAAATATTATCTGAAATATAAGGCTTGGTTTGAAAAGAAAAGTACATCTAACCTTTTTGTATGTTCTGAACTAATCCTAATTGAAGTTTCTTGTAATACTTGGTGGCTTGATTCTAATGCCATTACTTAAGTTTCTAATGTTATGTAGGGATTTCTAACAATCCAAACCATAAACTGAACAGAGAACTTTATGTTCATTGGAAACCGTAAGAAGGTCTCAATTGAAGGCGTAGGGACCTAACATCTCATATTAAATATTTGTTATAAACTAGATCTAGTAAAAACTCTCTACGCATGTACAAACTCTCTATGTATCTTCATTCCTAGAAACTTAATTTCTATTTCTAAACTTGATGAAAGTAGGTTTACTTTTAAGTTTGGTGATGGTTGTTTTAGTTTATTTAAATGTAATTTCATTATTGAGTTTGGAATTCTTATGGATGGATTATATAAATTGAAATTTGATGTTAACTTTTTTGAATCCCTATTTTCTATTTATCATACCATTAGAGCAAAGCATAGCATAATGAATAATAATTTAGCTTACTTGTGACATAGACGTTTGAGTCATATATTCAAAGAAAGATAAAAAAATATTAGTAACGAATGAAACACTTTCAAATTTAGATTTTACTGATTTTGATGTATGTGTGGATTGCAATAAGAGCAAGCAAATCAAACATGGTAAAAAGGGAACCATAAGTAGTACTCAACTCTTTAAAATTATACATACCGATATATGTGGACCTTTTGAAACTCCATCTTTTAGTAGAGAAAAGAATTTTTCACCTTTATAGATAATTTTTCATGTTATTGATATGTCAATTTGCTTAATGAAAAATCTCAAGCTATCAATGCCCTTGAGGTGTTTGTAAATAAGGTTGAAAGGCAATTAGATAAGAAAAGTGAAAATTTTAAGATCTGATAGAAGTGGTGAATATTATGAAAAATATGATAAATTAGGATAATATCAAAGTCCATTTACAAAGTTTCTCAAGAAATATATCATATGTATATAGTATACTATGCTAGGCAAACCTCCACATCGTGGTGTAACAGAAAGTTGTAATAGGAAATTAATGGATATGGTTATGAGTATAATGAGTAACTCTTTATTTCTTAAAACCTTATGGATGCATGCACTTAAAACTGATGTATATTTGCTAAATAAGATTCTTAGGAAGGTAATACCTAAAACTTTGTTTGATTTATAGACTAGAAGGAAACCTCGTATGAGAAATCTACATGTTTAAGGTTGTCCAACAGAAGTATGAGTTTATAATCCACTATAAAAGAAATTAGATTCTTGAACTGTCAATGGCTACTTTATTGGTTACTTAGAGAAATCTAAAGAGTTTTGGTTTTACTATCCAAACCATAGTTTAAGAATTATTGAAATACTTTGTGCTAAGTTTATTAAAAATGGAGAATTTAGTGGGAGTGCTGAAAAACATGTTGTGGATATTAGTGAAATAAGGGTTGATGTTCCATTACCTATAAATGTTCCAGTATCCACATAAATATCAAATATTGTCCTAGTATTGGAAGAATAAAAAAATTTCTAGACAAGATTTGGATGAAACAAAGCCTCATAAAAAAACTAGCTTACAACCAATTAGTTTAAGTGAACCATGTGGAATAGATTTGAATAAACTTGCAATATTAGGGAGATCAATTATTCTAATGACTATATGGTTTATTTACAAGAGTCAGAATTTGATTATGACATTAAAAATGATTATATTTCATTTTCACAAGCCCTAGAAAGTGATATGTCTAATCAATGGATTGATGAGAAAATGAGCTAAATTTAATAGCACAAAATAATGTCTGAGACCTTATTGATTTGTCAAAAGGATCTATGCAAGCCAGTTGCAAATAGGTTGGCTTAATCAGTTCAAATTCGAATAATGGTTATTGACTGGGTTCAGGACATAACCATCATCCAAACCATCTGCTACCAAGTTCATGGGGCCTTTGGAACCCATAACAAATTAGAAAAGCTAAGCAAGGATTTGAGTATGGAATTGGGGGACATGACTCCCAAGAGATCAATATCAGTCTTGGTTGATTGCTTTATTTTGCTATAAGGAAAGAGAGAAGAGCCAGGTAGAGGCCACGTGCTTTCTTCCTTGTGATGGAGGTGTAGACCAAACGTGACTCAAATGGAAATATTAAATGATATAAAGCTAGACTTGTTGCTAAAAGTTATACTCAAAAGGATGACATTGATCAGAAAGAGGCTTTTTCACTATCTCAAAGAAAGACTCATTGAGAATAATTATGGAAATAGTGGCTTAGTTTGATTTAGAGGTACATCAAATGGATGTGAAAATTGTCTCTCTAAATGGTGATTTTAAAGAGGAAGCTTAAATAGATCAACCTAAAGGTTTTTCCATAGAATGAAAGAGTCACGTAGAGTGTAAACTTAAGAAATCAATATATGGATTTAAACAAGCGTCCCAATATTGGTATATAAGTTTAATGATATTGTAACATTTTTTGGTTCTCGATAAAATGTTGTTGATCATTGTATCTATCGAAAGATCAGTATGATTAAGTTTATATTTCTAGTTCTATATATCAATGATATTCTAATTGTTGCTACTGATTTAGATATATTGTATAAAGATTTTCTCTTTAAGAATTTGAAACGAACGATATGGGAGAAACATTTAATGTGATAAGAATTTCAGAATTTCGAAATAGATAAGCAGGACTAGTAGTGTTGTTTAAAAAAACTATATTAAAAGAATTCTTGATAGATTTAATATGAATAAATATTTAGTAGGGATTGTCCCAATACAAAAAAGGGTTAAATTTAATCTCATGCAATGGCTTAAAAATGATGTGGAATGTAGACAAATGGAATTTATTTTATCTGCTTATATTGTTGGCAGTCTGACATATTTTCAAAAATACACGAGATCCAATATTAGCTTTGAGGATAGAATGCTAAGCAGATATTAAAGTAATCCTCGTATAAATCACTGGAAAGCTGCAAAGAAAGTCTTTAGGTATCTTCAATGAACAAAAGAATATATGCTCATGTATAAAAGATCTAATCCATTAGAAGTGATTGGATATTCCGATTCAGGTTTTGTTGGATGCATTGATAGTATAAAATCAACGTTTTTTTTCTACAAGCAAAAGGAGCAATTTCATGACAAAGTACTAAAAAATCTATCATTGCTTCATCCATTATAGAAGTAGAACTTGTAGCTTGTTTTGAGGCCACAATTCATGTTTTATAGTCGTGGAAATTTATTTCAGGATTTGGGGTTGTCAACACTATCATTAAGCCATTGAAAATTTATTGTGACAATTCTGCAGTAGTTTTCTTCTCCAAGAATGATAAATACTCTAGAGATGTTGAGCATATGGAGTTAAAATATTTCATCGTAAAAGGGGAAGCTCAGAAACAAAGAGTGCGTATTGAACATATTAAGATGGATCTTATGATTGTAGATCCCTTAACTAAAGGCCTTCCACCAAAGGTATTTAAGAAACATGTTTAAAGGATAGGACTTGGTTATATTGATGATTGATTTTTATGACTTTTTAACACTCTTAAGTTCAAAAAACTTTTTGATTCACAATTTTCTTATTTATTATGAGTGTGCAATTGTATTTTAGTAAATAAGAAATAAAATTGTCTATGAGACATTAATGTGGACCTTTATAATATTTATATATCACTTATGTTACCAGACTTAATAAATTACTAGTGTTGTGGCATATAGAAGGAAGTATGCAAAGTTGAAGTATACGATTGTCATGATCCGCATTTTGTGGTTTATCATATTGATGTAAATTATGAAGATATTAAGAGATTTATTTATGCGTGCTTATCATTTACACTATTAAACTAAATTTTGAAATATCGGGACAAGTGAGAGAATGTAAGAATGTGGTCCAATTAGTAGCCATATTCTAAATATATTAATGATGATATTAATATAATTGAAGAGTACTAATTGGTCTATATTTTCTATTTAATAGTGGAATAAATTTCAACTGTTTATTTTGATCACTTGATGGGCGTATCAAATTAAAGTTATAGATATATAAATTGGTTCTCTTTCAACTAATTAGGGTCACAAATTGTTTTCTATCAAGTTTATGTAACCATGAGAGATTCAAAAGAGAAAAAGCAATTTTAACTAAGAATGTGGTGAAAATTCTCAATCTCTTTTTGATAATGGTGTCTTCCATATCAGGTACCAATATTATGCTCTTATGATTTTTAACAATTTTTTATTTAAAATTCTAAAGTTATGAGTGTCAAGTTTGATTTATGTTATAAAGATCATGTTTTAATATCCATTTCAAACGAGAAAAAAAAAAAAAACATATACACGATTGTAGAGTCACTACGAGGAATTGCAGAAGAAAAGGTATTGATTCAGGCCGTGCTTAGGACATGATGAAACATAAGAAGTTGTTGGGTACTCACACCTCCTTGATATCTATCTCTGTATTAAATCTGATTGTAAATAGAATAGGATGATTGTTTTTTAGGCAGGTTTGTCTTTCTAACGATTGAAGAGTGCCTTTTGTTACAAGTTCATTAATCACATAAATTAACAAAATTCAACGTAAGTATGCAAAGAAAGATTCCATTTGGATAAGCTTTAGAGCTAGCTGTCTGTCACTAGGATTTTACATTCCATTTTTTTCACTTGATGTTGGCCTCAAATGTTATTTTCGTTTATTTACAACAATTTTCTTTTTGTTCCTTTTTTTTCATTATGAAAATAGGGACTAGTTGGATCGTTTGTCAAATTTTCTTGTGCATATTGTAGTGTTTAAAGATTTTACATTAAAAAAAAAAAAGGAAACAGATTCCCACAGAGAATTAGGCTGTAAATCAAACTTTAGGGTGTTAAAACGTAATGAAAAAGAATTTATAGAATAAACAGAGAATTATGAAAACTTTTGATAGGGATAACTGGTTTTGAAAAGGAGATATTAAGTTAGCTAGCCCAAAACCAGGTGTCTTTTGTTTGATATCTATGAAGACTTCTCTATACCACCCTCATTCCCTCCTGAAATCTTCCTTTTTAATTTTATTTTGCAAGTTATGGTATATTCGTTACAGCTTAAGCCCAGTTCTTCACAGAAAATTTGATAAAGCTGACCAATTACCATCAGCTTCTTGATTATGTCAGTGATTTAAATTTGGGATAATTAGATCAAATTCATCCATTAATGAAGGTCTGGTGTCTTCCCTCGTAATTTTATTTTCCATTTCACAGCAGTAGGAAAAGGGCCCAAGAAGTTGGACATTTTTGGTGTAGTTTTGGAGTTGGAGTCCTGAAAAGTTACTGTTGCTCAGATGCCCATTAGATGATCAAACCATTAACTCACAGTTCATTTGGTGATTATCAGTCTGGTCTGTAATGGAAAATCTTGAAAATTTGAAGCTGCATCCAGAAAACATGACAAGAGAATATTGCCAACCATGAAACGTCGATGTGCGTGGTCTAATTAGGTCAGAACCTCGAAAACAGAACCAAAACAAAGGCAAACTATTGCAACGGACAGCGAGCCGAACTCATAAAAAACTCATTCATGTCCTACCCATCAGATAACACTCGTTAGCAATTTCAGATACACTCCACTCCACAAGCACCAATATTATCATAGTATAATGGGAAGAGAAATTGCAGAAAGACATCAAAACAAGCACTGCAAATGACACTGTGAACCAAGATACAGAATTATCATCTTCTATTATGAAAACGTAAGGGAAAAAAATTAACAAATTTTTAGTTACACACATTGTTCAAGCTACAGTTACAAGCACTGGTAATCACTTCTCAAAGCTTTCTTCACTCAGTCTATTATGTACAAAAGAATATTAAACCCCCCCAACACAGCGAACTAGGAAAGATATTAGGACTTAAGAGCGAGCATCGGAGCTCTATCCCGTTGGAGTCGTCGGTGTTTTAGGCTGGAGCTCCAACATTCCCGAACAATTCTGAGCAACGTAAAACCAAAAACTAACAGATGATTTGATAAGGCCCCTGATGATTCTTATTTTAATCTGCCCTCGTCTTGGAGGGACTGTGTTAGTGTTTGGTTGTCTCATGGTGGGGTTAAATGCTACGAATTCAATGGCTCTGAGGTGGTAACACTCGAGGATTTGGAGGAAGAAGCAAGGCGTCTCCACAAAGAGAGTGGAATGAGAGATGTGTGGGTGGGTTAGGGCTGTGGCCTGTGGGTGAGCAATATTTAATTATTTATAGACGAACATGTCAGAATCTGACTCAACTAAACTCAGTTACTTGATCGGCAAGCTCACATGAGTTACTTCTCTGTCTTAACCAGAAACACGAGATGGGATCCTCTGTCTAATATTACTCTTTCTTATTCTATCTTATGAAATCTCAGCCATTTATTTTACGGGACTCAAGCGAGATCCACGTGGGACCTACACAAATAAATGGCTGAGATTCATTGGACAGAATAAGACAGGATAATATTGGACAGGGGATCTGAACTCCAGAAACACAGCTAGTCATTTGTGACCGTTTGATCATATGTATAGATCACCCAAAACTTGGTAGATGGATATGTATAAATGGACCATTTTTCTTCAAAGCAGATGGCGTTCAATCATCTTGGAATTGGTCGGTTACCATAAACTCCTGATATTAATAGCTCTTTCATTTATCAATATAACCAACCATACAGTCGCAAGCACCACCTACTTACCGCAATCTAGATAAGCACTAAACTTGATTTGTGCTTGTGGCTTGTGATATCGCCTAATTTCTAAGCTTGGCCGTGTGGGGACGGACAAAATGTTGTTTACGCGCTACTTGAAAGAGGTTGAAACTGCGGTGCCCTATCCGGTTGGACGTACTAAACGTTCGGTCATTTATTATGATACCAGTATGAATACTGTGTAAATACGATAATCCAAGTAAGTATAATGCTCACTTAATTTATAATTAAGGAGTATTGCCCACTTAATTTAACGGTAACATATAAATGAATATTATGTAATTTAAACTTTTGTTAAAAAATAGAATTTGGTGATTGCCGATAAAATTTTGTAAAAGAGGTAAAAGCATAAAAGTAAAAACATTTAGAATGAATGAATGAATAAAATAAGTAAGTTGAAATTAAAAATTAAAAATAACAAAATTTGGAAATGTATAATAAGGAAGAAATTTAAAAGTTTAAAATTTATGAATGTGGATAAAATTTTTCGGGAGAAAATAAGTTAAAATATAATATTTAGAATATTTAAAATAAATTAATAAAAATATTTCATAAAATTAGGAATAAAAATAAAATAAAATTTGGAAAGTGAGTAAATTCACGGGTGTGACTGAATGAAAATTTTAAATTAATTATTAATTAAAATAAGAAAAAAAGGCAAATTAATTAATAAAAATATTTTGTAAAAATTAGGAATATAAAATAAAATAAAAATTGGATGAGTAGAGAATAAGACATATCCATGACTGAAAGAAATTTTAAAATTTATTATTAATTAAAAAAAGTCACTGATGTGAGTAATTAACTCACACCCGTGACTAATATCTAAAATCCCTAACCTAATCCAATTGAGCCGCACAAGCAAATATCACACCCGTTGCAGCCTCTTCTTCTTCGACCTTATATTTGTTATATGATTGCCACAACTTTCTCTCATCTGCCACCGCCTTGTTTCGTGGCCTCAGTTTCTCCAACATCTGGTCCAACACGTCGTTTACCATCAATTGTTGGTGAGATACCTGCAAACTTTCCTTAAAACTATTTTTTTCATTTTCTAGTTTTTTGTCACATTTGCAGAGAGACAAAGTTAATTGTTGTTGTAATGTTAGTATAACATGTTCAATTAAATAAGGTATAATCTGGATTTACGAAGGGGGTAATTTTTTTTCTTTAATTGTGTTCTTCGTTTTTATCCTTTACTTTATAATTATTTATTAAAGCCTGTATATTTAAGCCGAAATTGAAATTAAAATAATAATTTTGAATTTATTGATTTGAATTAATTTTTTTATATTTAGTTAACTTAAAAAAATGTTTTAGATTTTTTAAGATCATGCAAAGGATAACTCCATTCCATAGGCCTCAGATGGGTGATTAGGTATACGTTATCATATGGGTGGGGCTAACTTTTGTTGATACTTCAATATGGCCTATCAGAAAGTTTAAAAGTATATAGAAATTGTGTATATTCTTAAACATAAATAATTTTAAATAAATGGATTTCTCTATACCATTAGTATTGTGCCATGTGTTTGCTAGAAAACAAACCCAGTGTTCGTTCTTCATATGACCATTTATTTTTTCAAGTCCTCCAAACCTAATTAAGTAACAAAGTGTTTTGTTTGGTTTTAGATTTACCAAATTATTTTCATTGTTGATTGCTACTCAGGTTATGCCTCGTATGAGATTGTCGACATCTTCACCTTCTTAAGCAGATGATATGCCTATTTTAGGTCATTCATATCTTCAATTTGATAGTCGTGAGAGCCAGTCAAGGTATGCAACTTTAAAAGATCGTCCGATTATGTCAAACGGATTTATCAATCATGGAGATATTAATGAATTAGGAATAGTAGACCAAAAGAATGAATTGTTGCATAATATAGGATGGGACATATTTGCTGAATTTAGAAAAAAATTCATACGTTGAATTAACTTTAGAATTTTTGAGTACTTTACAAGTGATCTTGAACAAAGATGGCATCATGATTAATATGACATTTAGATTGATGATTATGATGCATGTCATTAGTTTAGATGTACTAAATAGTATATTTGGATTTTCACATAGTGATTTATATGGCTACCATGATGAATTTAGGCCTATAGAATTTTGGAATGA
>JAOSBK010000205.1:9308887-9319264 GCA_027568895.1 Erythroxylum shatona | reverse complement strand
GAAGCACACATTAAAAAACTTATAGATTAAGGTATCTTTATACTGCAGATGTCAGTAGTAAACATGTAAACTATTTTAATCGTATCTCAAAGAACGTCATTTCATCTTATTTCTTCTCCCAACCGATAATTATTTCATTACATTTTCATATTATTTTTTATTTAACTATGACGTTAAATTTTTCCCTGCATATAAATTCAGTGGGCACTTTCACTGCGCATTTGCGCAGAGTTAACCTGCTAGTAACAAAACAAAAAGGAAATCTAAAGTAGTCGTCGTCCTCTAAATCATTTAAGTAAAGTTTTGGTTAAACATTATAATTGATAATTACGTGTAAATTTCGCTATATTTAATTATTAAAATTGTGACAAAAGGTATGTCTTAAAATTTGGAAAAGCTTTTAGAAATTTTATTAAGATTATAAGTTTTGAAATTGCCTAATGGAATGACAACGTGAAGTTTAGGTCAACTAAGTAAAGGTTATGTCAACCGAATGCTTTCGATTCAAGTTATGTTTGGTTATGGATGAACTAAATACGAAATTTTTAATGTGAATTTTAACTTCTTTTCTTATTTTGGAGAGGAACTTCCTTGTCTTAAAAAGAAGCATAAATTTCATCTTTCAAATTACTTTGTTTTCCTTTTTGGTTATTAGGATTAGGAAGTGAGACAACGGTTTGATAGAACAAAGAGAGTAGAGAGCTTGTCTTGGGAGAGTAACCAGAAAAAGAAGCTGGTTTATTACGATTATTTCAAAGAAGACACGCAGTTATCTCTTCTAATTCCGTTAGTACGACAAGAGACCATCTAAATCTCCGTTGAACTCACAGCGATTTATCACCAGATGCAACCAATTAACTCCCAGCAGACCAACATTCGATCTGATCATGCAGGACATATAGCCAAGAAAGTCAGAATTAGGGAGAGGGAGGAAGATCCGCCTCCCACCTTACCTTCTCCTCCACCAGCTGCCCCCAGTTACAGCGCCGCCGTCACCGGACAAACCACCTCTGATTCCTCCTCCCCAGCCTGGCCCACTGAATGCCCAATTGAAATTGAAGATGGCGACATTAACATCGTACCTGGGACCTTTGGACCTAGCATAGAACTCTCCCAAGCATTCCAAAATCGCCTCAATCAATAATGGGAACAAGCCATCATCGTTAAACTCATGGGAAGAAAAATTGGATACACAATGTTAAAGACGCGTCTTACCTCTATGTGGAAGCTCTCGGGCCCGATGAAGATTGTTGATTTGGACAACAATTTCTTCCTGATCAATTTTCTCGACGTTGAGGATTATGACTATGCCCTTACTCATGGACCCTGGATTATACTGGGACATGCTCTTTCGGTTCAACCATGGCGTCCAACCTTCCGCCCCTCCTCCGGCTAAGTGTCCCATGTTATCGCCTGGGTGCGATTTGCAGAGCTCCCGGTGGCGCATTATCATCCCTCTGTTCTCCATGCTCTGGGCAACCTTGTAGGGCGCACCATCAAAATAGACACGAACACTCAACACTCTCAAAGGGGACACTTCACTAGAGTGGTGATTGACATTGATCTAAGTCACCCCCTCCGCTCCATCGTGGAATTAGACGGTGAACTGATAAAGGTCGCATATGAGGTCCTTCCCCAAATATGCTTCACCTGTGGCCGCATGGGACACAGCACTGTCGTCTGCCCTACACGGTCCCCTGCCCCTTCTCCGGCCACAAATCCGCCCTCATCGGACTCCTCCCATGCTTCTCCTTCCGCTAATCTTCCAGTAGCATCCTCTTCGGATACAACTCAGGTAGTGTACGGCCCCTGGCTCCAAGTCCAACACAGGGGTCGCCCTACACCACCAACTCTAACATTCACAAGATAAGACCACCCTAGCCCGTCCTTAAGCGACACGTTGCCTGGCTCTCGCTTCCAGTTGCTCGCAGACGAACCCAGCGCCAACCCTACGCCTGCTGTGTCTCACCCCTACACTGCGCGCAACACTGAAACGTTGGCTTCTAGATCCTTTAGTCGTCCATCGCGCGCGTCTAATAAGCCAGCTTCAGCAGGTCAGGCTACGACCCAACGCCAGGCCCTGTCCAAGGGGCCAATATCTCCTTCTCCTCAGACCCGCTCCACTAATCCCCAGGACCCAGTCCCACAGGCCTCCCCAGCACCCACGACCCATCCACAGCCCTTCTCTGCCCCTTCCTCACACATCCCCTTACAGCCCACCACCGTCGGCCCTCATGCTGTGCTTAATATCCCCTCCCATACAGACCTCATTGTATAGGATCCGAATATGGCCACATTTATGCAGAACTCGGAAGCCCTTTCAGTGATGGAGGAGGATTCAGCAATTTTATCTGCTGTCCAGGCCACCACACCCGACTCTAATCCTCCGGACCCTCCAGACCCAGGCCCAAATATTATGCACCTCAAAACAGCTATGGACCTTGAGGTAGGCACGTCCAATAGCCCCCCACAACCCTCCTCACTTATGGGTACAGCTGAGCAATCTGAGATGGTGGACGTTGTCCACGAGTAGGCCGTCCCTCCCGCTTTATTTAAGTCCATTTTCATTTGGAATTGCTAGGGGGCTAGCGGCAGAAAATTTCGGCCCATATTTAAGCACTTTGTCCGACTTCATAATCCTAAGATTGTCGTTTTGGTAGAGACGCGAATTAGTGGAGATCGTGCACTTTCGGTGATCCGCTCTTTACACTTCCCTCATTCCTTCCGAGTGGAAGCTCACGGGTTTTCCGGAGGCATTTGGCTGTTATGGAAATCTGATATTCAAGTCCAAGTGCTTCTCGGCCACCGTCAATTTATCCATGTCCAGATCAACTGGTTCCAGTTGTCTTTTAATTTCACGACCATATACGTAACCCCGACATATTCTCTTCAGCATTATCTTTGGAAGCACCTCCGAAATATTGCTTGCACTACGACTCTTCCTTGGCTCATAGGGGGCGACTTCAATGCCAAGCTTGAATGGGCTGACAAACGCGGGGCCGCTCATAATCAATTGGCCATTAATCCTCAGTTCTGTGAATGCATCCAATGTTGTCATCTACTGGACTCTGGTTTTACTGGCCCACGTTTCACGTGGCGCCGGGGGCCTCACCTAGCCCGATTAGATCACATCTTCTGTTCCTCCTCATAGCTCAACTCTGTCCCCCACAAATCGGTTACCCATCTGCCTTTCCTCAAGTCCGATCACCACCCTCTTCTCGTGAATTTCCATCAACGTCCCAGACATTCTTCCTCGATGCGCCCCTTCCGCTTTCAATCTGCTTGGGTGACTCGTGAGGGCTTTCCCCGCACGGTTGTAGAACATTGGCATCCATCTCTTCCTACCCTTTATGAGACGGTCCAACATCTGGGGGAAAAATTACGAACTTGGAATTACTCGGATTTTGGTAATATCTTTTTTCACAAAAAGAGACTTCTGGCTTGACTCACGGGTATCCAACGGGCCTTGGACACCCAACACCCTACTTCTTTACAAGAGCTAGAATTCACTCTCCGTCAGGAGTTAGAGCACGTTCTTCTTCAAGAGAAACTATACTGGCACCAACAATCCCGCTGCCAGTGGCTCGGTTAAGGCGACCGGAACACCAAGTACTATCTTGCTCTAACGACCTCCAAAAGACGGAAGCTCCACATAGCCTCTTTACAGGACCCTTCTGGGCTACCTCATTCCGGCCCAGCGGACATTCGTAATATGGTCCAAGGCTTCTTTCAAGCCCTCTACACAGCGGACCCTACTCCTCCTGCACAACCCCCTCTCAAGGGCTGTTTTCCCCTTCTCCCTCCGAACGCGACACTCGACCTAGTTCGCCCACTTTTACCTGATGAGGTTAAATCCGCCTTTTTTGCCCAAGCTCCCAACAAAGCCCCAGGTTTCGACGAGTTTACGGGTTTCTTTTACCAAACTCAATGGGACACCGTCGGGCCTTCCTTGACTCACTTCCTCCAACTTAATTATTAGCACACGGCGTGGGAAAAGGAGCTCAACCGCACCATCCTGGTCCTCCTTCCCAAAAGTCCTTCCCCCATTTCCATTACTCAATTTCGCCCTATCGCTTTGTGTTCGGTTATTTACAAAGCCCTCACTAAGATTATCATCAGTCGATTACAACCTTTTCTTGACACTCTGGTTGCCCCGAACCAGTGTAGCTTCATTCCTGGGCACTCTATCACCGATAACATCATTATCGCTCAGGAAATCATTCATACGATGAGACAAAAATTCGGCAAAATGGGCTTCCTGGCTATCAAGGTTGATCTCGAAAAAGCTTATGATCGTCTATTTTGAGATTTCATACAGGACACCCTGCTTGATATTGGGCTCCCGGGGTCGTTTATTTTCCTAATTATGAAGTGCGTCTCCTCCGTTTCTCTACAAGTCAATTGGGACGGAGAGCTCAGTGAGTCTTTCACCCCTACCAGAGGAATTCGTCAGGGGGATCCATTATCGCCGTATCTGTTCGTGCTTTGCATGGAACACTTAGGTCATCTCATCAATCATTTTGTCGCTCAAGGACGTTGGAAGCTAATTCGTCTCAGCTCGACCGGTCCCCCCGTGTCTCATCTATTCTTCGCTGATGACCTCATCTTATTTTCTGAGGCCACCACCGCCCAAGCTCAGATCATCCGAGACACTTTAACCACATTTTGCAGTGCCTCCGGTCATAAGATTAGTCATGCTAAATCTCGCAGCTATTACCCTAAGAAAGTTCCTCGGTCTACGGCATGCAGGTTGAGCTGTGACTTGGGCTTTCAGTAGACCATGGACCTCGGCTGTTACCTGGGCATTCCCTTACTTCATGGTAGGGTTCACCAGCGCACTTACCACTATATCATTGAGAAGGTTCATCACCGTCTTTCTGATTGGACAGGGCAGTAGCTTTCCTTAGCCGGTCGTACTACCCTCATCCAATCTGTTATCTCTGCCCTTCCCACATTTACCATGCAGACTGTTCGTCTCCCCCGTCTCCTCTTCGACGAGTTAGAAAAAATCATGCGCAATTTCTTATGGGGCTCCACCCCGAGAGCCCGAAAGGTCCACCTGGTGCCATGGGACACCGTCTGCACACCCAAACTTCACGGCGGGCTGGGCCTCCGTCGCATTTGGGAAACCAATGACTCGCAGTTAATCAAATTAGGGTGAGCTCTGCTCTCGACACCCGATAAGCTTTGGGCCCGCATTGTGGCAACCAAGTACAAGCTAAATGTCCACAATCCACCTGCGGCTCTAGTGGTCACCAGCGGGTCCATGACCTGGAGGAGCATTAAAGCAATTTGGCCTCATGTCATTCGTGGCATGAAATGGGTGATCTTTGACGAGACGACAGCACGTTTCTGGTTGGACCTTTGGGTGGAGAACTCGGGCCCACTACTCTCCCACGCCCTAAGGCCTATCCCCCCATCTGAGCAGTCACACACTGTGCAGCAATATGTGGACCCCACAGGTAACTAGGTATGGCGCGAGTTTCAGTCTCTCCTTCCTCATTTTATTTGTTTGCTTATTGCAGGTATTCCCCCGCCTCAATCACATTATGGGATGGACAGATTGACTTGGGGTTGGTCAGATATCGGCAAGTGTTCTACGGCCTCCGCGTACTCGATCCTTATGGATTATGATTCCGACGACTCCACCGGATTTTGACAGCTTATCTGGTGCTGGGTAGGTTCTCAACGTATCCGTTCCTGCCTCTGGCTACTGGTTCAAGACAAGCTCCTGACTAATCAACAGTGGCGGCGATGGCAACTCCATCCGACAGCAGACTGTCCTCATTGCCAGGCCGAGGAATCTTCTCTCCATGTGATGGGAGATTGCCTCAGAGCTCGCCGCTTGTGGCTCACATTCCCTACCCAGGCCCTTTCCCCCAATTTTTTAGCCCTTCGGTCCACGGTTAGCTCTCCAGAAATCTTCACAGTTCTCGACATATTTATGGACTCGACTGGTCCCTTATTTTCGGGATGGCCTGTTGGTTCTTGTGGTCGTGGAGGAATTGGTCCATTTTTGACCCTCATTTCTCCTGGCCCACTTCTCCGGTACATAGTGTTATTGACGACGTCCACCAGATACACACTTTTTTGAGATGGTACGGGCGCGCAGTGCCTGGCCAACACATGCGGACCTGCAGCTCATCGACTGGAGTCCTCCCGGGCCAGACTGGGTGAAACTCAACATAGATGGGGCAAGTCGGACAGACCAGGCATTGGCCTCCACGGGTGGACTTATCCGAGACAGCACCGGCTTGCAATTGGCCTGGGACCTTGGATACTACCAGGTGCTCTTGGAGTTGGACTCCTAGGTAGCGCTGCAATCCATTTCTGATTAGGACACCCGCCTCACATCTCTTAATCCCCTCTTGGTCAGCATCACGGAACTTCTTAACCGCAACTGAATGGTCTTCCCTTGCCATACATACCGGGAAGGCAATCGATGCGCGAACTGGTTAGCCTCAACAACAGTCAATTTTGATCTAGGGGTTACCACTTTTGTACATGCACCCTCCGGGTGCCTTTCGCTCCTCCTAGATGATATGGCGGGGTCTCGATACCTACGCAGTATTTTGTAATTGTTTGTTCTCCTTTCCCTTTAATACAAAAAAAGAAGCATATATGCTATGCTAAAGAGACGAGACAAGTGCGGCCTGTATGCTTGAGAGGGATGATTCATGAGCTCCCCCCTTATTTTATTTAGAGAATAAGTAAAGAGGGTCAAAATAAAATTTAACATTTAACAGTGTTCAAAAAGAATTCTAATATTATAACATTTATTCTATTTAAACCATAAGTTAATAGAACCCTAAGCTTTTATTTTAAAAAAATACCTTTGAATTTTTCATTATTTTTAATGGATACTATGTTGTCAATTAGGCATCTTACCTAGCAATATGATTATATGAGTCCCATTAAGACCCTTCTATATTTTTGGAAATGATTTTCATTATGTTTAACTGAGCAAATCACATGAAATTATATTCAATTTCTTAAGGTTTGACAAAGATCAAAGACAATTAGGCAATTGCTCTAAAAGTGGGTTGTTTAAGGGAGAGTTCATTTAAGGATATTAGATTCACTACGAATTCTGGTAGTAACCTACTAAATGGACAACTATCAAAACTCAGATCCTTAAGTTTTATAAGGCTATATTATGGATTTTGTATCTTTTTAGTCGGTACTATCCCATATTGACTGATATGATAAATATCGATTATTTATTGGGTTAAATTTGAAAATTTTAAAAATTTAAGAACTAAATTAAGAAAATTATATAACCTTACCTTATCTAGAGTCCCACCCCACTCTACATTTTACTGACACATTTGAGTCATCTCCTTATGCCACTCGGCATTTCACAAAGAAACTTGCTATCATCGTTGATTCTCCATACTAATGAACCTTTGCCATCTTTATCTTCTCAGGAATATTCTATTAGTGTATGTCTTACAGCCAATTAGTCATTACAAATTTTATGATATAAATAATTACAGGCACTCTTTGTCTTTATATTTTTATTATATTTGATATTTTAATACTAAAGGTAAAATTTCTTAGATTTTTACCTTAGATAATTACTATGCAACTTGTAAAATTCTACTTTCATAGAGTATATACTCGACATGCCAAAAGATATTCGGGAACATACTCTACGAAAATGACACGTTACATTAGTTAAATCAATTCATTTTACATTTTACTTTTTTAATCCATCGCACGTAACATAAAATATTCCAATAATCATGTTCCATTTTTATTCACAAACATATACAGTCTTAAATTTCATTACATTTCCAAAATTCACATGTACAATACACAACAGTTGAGAGATACAATCATTGATGCAATATAACTAAGACATTTGCAGGTACAACTGATCTCGACACTGATCCGTATCCAAATGCAGAAGTTACTTCAACTAAACTAGCTAGTTTTTCTTTTGAACCTAAAAATCAACGTTGCAAGTATATAAATATCACAAGTATATAACATAGTTCGATCAGTATCTCTCATCATTTATAATCAAATCCCATATATCATATCATTCAAATTTTAGCACCTGACCACAGTATTCATCATATTTCACCAAGATCATTATGAATACAAAAAATTTCATATAATCGCTTCAGGATAATCTAATCATTCATTTCATCTCATTCATATCATTAACATGTACACAAACATAGCATATCATTGTATCCACTCAATTCAGTCATTCTTTGCAAATATTCATATGGTACATATAAAGTTATGGATGCAAATGGAGACTCCACTTTCATTTTTACTTTGTTGTTACCAAGTGCCTATTTAACTATCTTATATTCGTTGTGAATACCAGCCTCATTTTAGATATTGTCCCGTACTCATTGTAGATACTAGGCTTATTAATCATTGAACCTGTGGCTCTGTGTGCACATTTCTGAACTTTAAGCTCTTTTGTCACGTTGGTCACTCCAGTCACAACTCTTTTATCTGATTATGTACATCAATGTCATGAAATGCATCATTTCACATAATATGCTATCAATCACTTTCATTCAATGTGCATAGTCATTTATCACAGTCATTGGATCAGAGTCTGGCATTCAACATTCAGTTGAGTACACATTTTTCCCATATTCACATACAATCAGTATGCACTTCCTATACAATCTCGAATAATGATCTCCTCCGACAATTGATAGTCTGGAATTTAATAATCATATTAGTAACAGTTCAGTAATCAACATAATCAAAATAAGTCAACCATAGTGAGAAAACATCTAGGTTAACTCTCTGCATATATAACTCATACAAAAACACACATATAATTGAGTTTACACATTTAGGTTGACTCACAGTATGCTTCAATAAGCTACTGCTTTAATGATCTAGCAATATTTGGATGTTATCGGTGTATTTGTTCTTCTGTTGTCATGCAATACACACATAATTTACTTATTACTAAGTTGATCAATCATATAATTATTCATCCATGCTCATGCATTTATGTTATGTTCAATGCATGCTCAATTGACTATTCTGCGTATGTATCCTTATTCCCAAGTCTTAATCATTCCTTTATTACAACTTGTTTGGAATTAGGTTTATACCTTTAAGTACGTTTGATCACTCTCAATTCATCAATCATACGATCACCAATCCTTTTTTAATGCTTTATATTCACACAATTTCCCAATTCTCATTCATTTATAGATAATTCACATTGTTCATATCCTTTGAATCACATTTGCATTCATAGGAACACCTTCACTCCTTTGATAACCTATAAATTCTACCTTTAGGTATATTGATATCAAACAATCTAATCCTTAATTTATAATATCATTTAAGAACCTAAACTCATCAAACACTTAGCCAATTGATTTAACATCAAACTAAATTCATTTTAAGCCCCCAATCAAGTCTAATTACACCAATGTATTGTGTCTTATCCTATATGATTCAATCAAGAACACAAAACACAATTTTTTAGCCATGCACTTCCACAATTATGGGAAGGAACCAATACAATTCCAAGATCGTAAGATGGGTGAACCGAAAGTTCACCTTCGCTTTCCTTCCACTTTTCTTTCAAATTTGACACCTTCATGATAATTCATAAATTATACCTCAATTACATGTTAAATACACTTCAATTCCTCATCAATTCATCTTTAATTCCAATTCCAATTTGAATCATTCATTTGGTAGTTCAGAAATTATGGTCTTTCAAACATCAAATCAAAACAAAACATAACCAATCCATTCATTAAATTCCCAACACACATTCAACACCAATACTACAACCAAATTCATCCCTGATCAATCATCGTAAATATTATTCAAACATATTCAATAGGTCAATAAATCACTTGCTAGTTCAGCCGAATGTCTCCTCAAACATTAAGCTAACCTAACCTTATATGCAATGTTTGCATCATTTTTTTCCTAATGTTCCTTTATGAACAATTTGTCTTCTTTTAATCATAACTCTCTCTACAAAGATCCAAATGTCATGATTCTTGTGCCCCCCGAAACTAGACTTTCATTAGTCTTATTATATACAAAAATTACACAAACAACATCTCCCTTTAAAATATAATTGAAGTGAATCACACGTTAGTACAAAGCGTATTATACGATATATGAATGCACAAGAAGGGGGGTTGAATTGTGTATTCCCCTTTTTGAAAACTTTTCGAAAACGTTTTTGTTAAAAGAGAACTTGTCTTTTTACAAGAACTACTGAAATTCAAAGTTGATCGTATTCTTCAAAAACTTGTTCGAAAACTTAGTAAAAATCGAGACTTTGAATCAATAAGAGAGATGAGAGTAGAGAGAAGTTGACACAGTAATTTTTATACTGGTTCACCCCAAACCGTGGGCTACGTC
>JAOSBK010000205.1:9292680-9304021 GCA_027568895.1 Erythroxylum shatona | reverse complement strand
AAGAGGTTACCCTGAGTGGGTTAGCCAGTGGTCATATCCCTGTGTCTACGTGCCGACGGACCGGTGCGCATACGAGTGTAGTTTGACTTTGGCATATAATATGACAAAAATATTTTTTTATGAAATTGTAAATAAACAAAATTTTTAGGCGAAAAAAGGACAGTCCACGTGTTTCTTTACGAGAGAGACACAACTAAATAATGCATGTCAACTCTTACAAGTAAGCCAGTCAATGTGGGGATCAGATAAGTATGGATGGTTAAGATATTTTGGCACAAATCAGGTACAAAATACCTGGGTCAGATAATCTAAGGGCGTCAACGTGGGTTCTTTTATTCAAAGCTATGATAATCAAAACCCAGGAAGTGAAAAAGACGCACACCCAATGTCAGATCCCACTCCCAACGACATAACTCGTCTAGGTTCTCACACGTGTCTAACAAGGACTTCTGACAAGGATTGGTTAGCTCATACAGATAATATGGAAAACTTTTTCAGTCAAAATGGCCCGTTTTCGATGTAAACAAGGTAAATAATCTTGACTTGAAGACACTGTCCCCGAAAGAAATATTCAGAGTTGGCCGCTTAATCCTTTGGGGTTGAATTGGAATACGTTTGTAGCAGCTGTGCACGAGACGTGACTCAACGAAAAGAAACGTGACGGAGGAGTTAAAAAAAAAGTAGTAGTGTTATAGTATACCGTTTGACAATCACAAAAAGTAGTAGTGTTATAGTATAAACAAATATTTCTTTTTCAAATTGCCAGGGAAATGGACCACCAAGTATGAAATAGCTAAAGTCTGCAAAACCCTTGATAATGATACCTGGACCAAGATCGAATTAATGCATGTTTTCCTCTTCTTGTTTACTTTCAAACCAACTTCTTCACCATAAGCAATTGAAACCACTACTGGCTCTTTACCATTGGAGAAATGCAATCGACACGAAATAGCTTATCAGAAAATTTCAGTCTTGGGTATAGCTTTGAGTAGTTCAAAAAAATTCGCAAGGATTTTCGTGAAGCCAATGAACTGAAAGAATGTATAATTGTGAATATCCAACGATTCAACTAGCCGCCTTTGTAGAACCACAAAGATCTAAAGATTTTATCATGCCCGGGGTTTGGTTAATTAATTAGCGCAAGGAGGACTAGTAGGTAAGCTAGGACAAAGAAAGTGCAAGCTAAATCAATGACAAATTAAGCGATTGAATGTGATTTCTATATACTAAAGCTTCATTTAATTTTCATTGCATTTCTACCGAGTATTATTTAATTTTCTGATCATACACTTATCATCGAGAGGCTAATTTGTAGGTGATATAAGTAACACATGAGCCATACCGAAGTTATGTAACTAGAAGCTATAAATCATTCTCCTGGTACTTAAACTTTTATCCTCTATATGTAGTCAAATACCAAGTAGGGTCATCAAGAAATTGCTCATTGAACTATACATTACAGGTCAGAATAGCATGTAGAAAGCAATTGAAACATTGGCCCATCAAGTCCTTCTCCAAGTCCCAGTTCCTGGAGAAAATCGATTCTCAAAACCAAAGTCAAAATAAGGTTTCCTACCACGTTGCTTCATTAAGCAAACTGCAACGACAAGCACAACGTTCATTGCCAGTTTAATATTTCACAGGACTGTGCAATACCACACGAAATACAAGTGGCCCCTTTCATGAAAATGAAGAAGAAATCATGAACAAATGACTTTATTCTTGGAATAGCTAATGACACATGTGAGGATGATCATTAACTATTTTTGAAAATTAAGGAATATCTAATCTTAATATTAAGTATTCTTTCTATTTTAGGATAATCAGAAATAATTAAGTTTTAAGAATATACAAAAAATAGAATACTTATTCCATTAAACCAAAACATGGTATAAGAAGTGGTGGGATCGTGTTGCTTTAAGGAACTTCAGCAAAGATTAAGTACATTAAAACTGAGTTATAAACTTATTATATTAATGAGTAGCAGGGTAAGCTTAAGTACATGAATACTGCGTCTGAAATGCTCCCAGAATTAATATTTGTATATTTGTGAAAAGGAAATAACCCTTCGAAAATTAACTACTTGCATGAGTCAAACAGAAAGACCCATCTTTACTACTCACATCTTGAAGCTACTGAAACCTTGATATAGATTTAAAAGCTGTGAAGTTCCAACAAAAACGACATATATACTGCTTTACAAAGAACTACCTTATGCAGTAGGAGAAACAAAGACCAGAGATAACGTGAGAGCTCTCAGTTTAGAGGATAAGACATAGACCATAGATCACAAAGATCGAATATGTTGATAAGTAAGGTCACGGTGAATAAACATCAGGATCCAACGTTTTCGCTCGTTCCAATTGGTGGAGTGGTTGCCGAAACAGTGCATCTCTCTTCTCCACTTCCACTCCTTCACTTTTCAGTATTCCAACTGCTCTAGACACCACAGAGGCAACACTCTTCCATATCCCCTCAAAAATCTTAACTTTGATCTTGCCTCGTTTAGGAGGAAAAGTAGTATTCATGTTCTTCTGGGAAACTATAGAAGAGAAGAATTGAAATGGAGTTGGGGTCATGACTTTAAAGTCCAAAGTGAATCCAGATAGAAAGACGTATAGAGCAGTAGAAAGAAAAATCAGAGAGACCGAGTTTAGAACACAGCAAAGTAGGTAATTGATAGGAAAAGCATTACTCTGATTGATGCCGATGATAGTATAGCTATGGTGAGTTTGTGAAGGTGGAAAAACAAGTCTTTAGGAAAACAAGGAGAAAAACAGGTCCGCATTTATAAGGAAAGTGGGAAGGAACTGGCCAATGAATAACAAAAAGAGAAAAAGAGAGAATTTTAATTCGAGCAGTCCATTCGTGATCAGATGATGGTTGCAATAAATACGTGTTGATACGGACGGTGTCCTTTGAATAGAAATGAATGGTTTAGATTTGTTAACCGAATTTAGTACAAGGCCGGCAAAGTGTAATTTCCGTGCAAATTCTTTCTAATTTATTAGTTCATAAATTACCACCCAAAGGATATGGTATGAACATTATTAGCAAGTATACACAAATGTCTTTTAACGCGTGGAAATTGAATATTAAAACAACAGGGATCAACGAAGCTGCTACATTTGCTATCATGTTATGTCATTTTCTACATATCCATTTTCTTTTTCTTTTTTGTTGCATACAGATATTTGGTTACCAGTATCGTATATCTAATGTTGAAGCACGTTATGTATAAGAGAACATTTGCTATGTATTAGCAGATAAGAAACACTCAAAATTGGTAACTTCGATAATAGGAGAAGTTAAATATTGCATTTATAGCTCAAGTATAAAAGCAATACGCAATATATTTTAAATTTATATATTCAAGTTATTAATTAATTAGTAATATCTAAAGTAGTTTATAGATATCTTCAATAATTAGTTTTGTTAAACCAATAAAAATTCAGAATTTTATATTCAATCCTTGGAATTTAGCAATATTTACCCTTTTATCAATTTAAGAAATTCACCACTAATCTTATCACAAACACGAAAAACAAATAAAAACTTAAAGAAAAAAATTAATTTTCTCGCTCAACCTGACGATTCGGGGGACAAAAAAATCGAGGGAATAAAGAAGATACACAAGAATTGAAGGAGAGAAAAATAATAATGCAACATTAAACACACGTATTGATGAAGTTTACAGATGCTTAATACTCGGAACTCAATTTCCTCGTAATTGCCCTGGAATTTCCATGCAGCCTTCCTCAATTTCTAATATTAATTCCAGAGTCTAAAAAGAAGTATTAATATAGCATTTGCTTTCCTCCCAACAACCGACTAGTTGGGTGTCTCCTTGGAGAAATCATGTATCTACTTTACGACACCAAGAGGGCCAAGCTATCACGGCTTACTCCTTCTAGAATAAATCCATAGCAGAAAATACAAGTTGCTAATTATATTCCTATACCGTTAGTTTTGAAGATCTTCCAATAATACAGCCGCACTTTCGGAATTCTAAATCGCATGATTACGATTCACAATAGCCGCAAACTTGACATTTCAAGTAAATAATAGTCAGGCAGTAAGTTGTGTAGCAACTTAATGTTCATGTTGAAGAAATCATGACCAAGGGCCACGTTTTAATTTGCATGTTTTGTATATATAGAGGTTGTGGTAAAATTGCAGCCCCGAATGGTATATAAGAGCTAGAAGATTGGACGTAGGAAACATCCTATCGTCTTTCTCTTTGATCAGCTCATAAATGTACAAGTTAAGTGTACTAATCACCACATGTATCCCATTGACATTTCATTTATTCTTATTACAAGCTCAAGCATATATCAAGGAAGATTACAACAACGAATTAAAATATGGCTACGCAAATCAATCTTGAGAAAGTATTAAGGCGTGGACAAGATTTAATATCAAAGGATTTCAGGGTTTTGATAATATTTTTAATTATCCATAAATAATTTCAAATATTTTTTAATAAGTCTACTTACCATATTTAAGTTCTAATTTCTTATAATATTTAATTATTATTATTTGTTAGTGTTAGGAGACGAGAGAAAACACAGCAAAAACACAATTCTTAAAAAAATTAACTGAACAGCAACAACAAAATTCTCTAATCAAATTTAATAAAATAATATCAGTATGAGAATAAAAAATTCAATAAAGAAGTAGATACAAAGATTTATGTGAAAAACCCTTTGGAATAAAGAGAGAAACTAAACGACTAATGTAACGTCTCATTATCCCATGTTAGGGGTAAGAACCTCAGAATAGTGTAAATGAGAATATACTGAGAAATTAGAAGTGCATTTCATGTATCATATGACATATTTAAATATGTGAATTGTGTTGATATTCATGAAATAATTGTACATGCATTCATTGACATTTTTCAAGTATAATTGATTTATAAATGCGATTAAAAAGTGAATTGTAGATTAATTGTGGTGAAAGTTTATTTGGAGAATATTATGAATATTTCAGAATTTTTGGTAAATTTTAGAGAATTTCTGAAAGTTTGGGATATTTTAGACAAAATAAACAAATGGAAGTGTGACACGTGGCAGTCTCACTTGCATGACAAAAGGATTACATGCATAGGTGCCACGTGTATGTTAAAAAAAAAAAGAAGAACAAGTTTCTAGCTCTTTCGGTGTTCTTTACTGAACGTCATCACCCACTTTTTTCCTTATTCCCCGTCACTGAACCACCATACGTTTTTCATTCTTGCACATTTAGTTTATATGCTTGATTCTCAAATCACCGTTACACCTTGCAAAGGATGAGCTAAATTATTTGGTTGTCTTTTTCTGTCCTTGCTTCTTTCCACCGACAACTCATTCTCTTAAGTTCTAAAATTTTGTTGAAGAGTGTGAAGTCTAAAACACGTAAGTTGTGCTTTCATTTTCACGGTTATAATAATGATAAATGATAAAGAGATGATGTTTTCATGCTTGTGGATGGATGCATGCATGAGTGGTGTACAACCGTATGGCTATAGGTCTGTCTTGGTTTATGGATTGTTATTGTTGAAAACAAAATTACAATAGTGAGAGAAAGTTGAAAATTTTGAAATATGTGTATGTACCAGCTTTTAGATATTTGAATTTAATCTAGAGTTATGAGCTGAGTGAGAGTAAGTTGAATTGAAATGGGAGTTGAAATGAAGAGGTAAATGGGAGAGTATAAGTTAGAGATGATGGGGTAAGTGGAAGAGACGAAGAAGAAGGTGGTGGTTTACATGTATGATTTTGGTTTTTGAAGTCTGAATATGAACTAGAGTATTTTTACTGAATAGCTTTGTGTCTTTTGGCTATAACTTTTTCATCCAACCTCCAAATGACTTGAAACTTCAACCAATAAATTCCTAAATCATTGTTCTTTCTTTTCATGAAAATTTAGAGCCATCTAAATTCGTTTGGGAAAGATTTGATTAATGGATTTATGATGAAAAAGAGGAAATGTGTTGGAATGTTATGAACTGGAGAATTTTCATTGAACATGCTTCAGTATTTTGATTACATATTGACTTGTAGATTTCCAAATGAGTTTATTCTTATCATATTAAACTTGAGACATATATTTACAACTTTCTTAAAGAAGTGGAAATTTTAATTCTGTCTCTAAGAATTTCAAAATTTGGCATGAAATTGAGTCTTGACTTAGGTTGTAGCACTACCAGTGATAGAAATCATATCCTTTTGTTGTTGAATAAACTATATTGATGTCGACCGAATTAGAAAAAGGTATCTTCACAAAAACTGTAGCTTATTCTCTTAGCTTTCAATTGGTATAAAGTTTGTAATTTTGGATATTGTAATTAAGAGATATGAGTTGTACAGCTTGAATGCATGATCATGCCCTAACCAAAATTTTAAATGTACTCAGTTTGTAGTATTTTAAACATAAATCATAGAATAATGAACCAAATTGTATGATCTTAGTGTCATTAGAAGTCTAGAAGGAAGTGTTACAAAAATACACCATCTTCCTTGTCTTATTGATTATGCAAAGTTTACCCAAAAGATGGGTTTTGAGAAAAAAACTGGAATAGTTAATGAGTGTATGAATTTTGGCACATTTGGAGTACAATTGATCTTCCCATCGATTTATTACAGAATTATACCCCCCATATGTCATTGAACATGCATGTTACATAATATATTTATAAAAATGCATATTCAGATACATGAACAATGTGGTAATATGAAATTGTATTTGATTACATATAAAGAGCAAGTAAAGTGACCGCTTTCAGATATTGCCGGAACTTTAAAGCAATAAGCGAAAGGGAGCAATTGTGAGTAACCTAAGATGGTCTCACCTTAACTTGTTTTGTTTATTATTGAATTTAATTTAATATTGATAAATATGTATTGAATTTTGTACTGAATTCTGGACATGAAATAATCATGCATCAAAACTCCTCGGACATTTCATGTCCGAGGAAATGTCCAAGGAGTTTTGATGCATGATTAAAACATTAGAAGTACTATTTGTATGTGAATGAGATTGACTATTTGATTCTTAACGTGAATGTTGAATGTCGAATTAAAAGTCCGATGACAAATGTGAATTAGAAATAATGTGAATGTGACTTAATGAATATGATGATTGAATTTGTGATTGCATTTCATTTTCAATGCATAAAATATAAAGGCAGTTGTGATTGATATCGCTAGTTAAAAAGAGCTTAAAGCTCAAATATCTGTGGAAAGAGCCTAAGGCTCAACGTGTACAATGAGCCCTGTATCTCCAATATATAAGGGACAATATGAAAGAGCCCGGTATCTACAACAGATACGGGACAGTGAAAAAGACACACGGTCACAAGAACATAACAAATGAATGTGTCTTTGAAACATTGCTTTCACATATGAAATGAATAAATTGAATGATTGCATTATTGTGAACTTTTCTTGAATGAATCTGTGATAAATTATTGATGATTGTGTTCTACAAAATTGTAAAGAAATGATGAATTGTTTGGACTAAGTGATTGAAATATGGCAATTGTGAACCAAGTGTTTTGTGATATGACTCGATGATAATCAAGTTAATGTGAATTACATGATAACTCGAAATGTTGTGTTATATGACAAGAGTGAACCATCGAGGATAGTTACTCTATTGAGTTCTCAAAACTTACCAAAATTGCAACGTTGACAATTTCAGGTTCAAGAGAAAGCGACAACTTAGCTGCTAAGACCACATTTTGGTATAAGTTATGGTTTAAAGTTCGGTCAGCTAGGACTGAGGAACTAGTATTGGTTTTTAACTTTTGTTAATTTCTTACGTATGTAGTATGCTTTGCAGACTAAGTTGTAAACGCTTATAGGATGATTTTGTATAAATGTGGGTGATGGATAATGCTACATTGTAAATGATGGTTTATGAAATTAAATGAGGAAACTTTTTCATTTTAATCACGTGCTATTTATGATTTTGCTTGTGATGCCATGCAATAAAGTGAAGATGATATAGTTAACATGTCAATTCTGTTGGGCATGTGTACGAGTGACCGTATGGTGTACATGCATGTGTCGGATGGAAGTGGGGTGTTACAACAAACCTACAATCAAATCTATTAATCACCAATAAGGATTTACAAAATTTGATTTCTTATCCTACACAATAAGTTGTCTCGCAAAGTTTCAAGATTGAAACTAAAGTTGATGTCAAATCAGCAGACTCTCAACCTAGTTCCAAATCAATCAAACAAGGATAAAAATCATAAACTACTTGCTCTCGCTCTCTATTTTCTTGCCCTTTTTGCACCTCCCAATGGACAAACCTATGTCTTCTCCTCCTTTATATCCCGAATTAGGTTTTCTACAATATAATTAAACAGTCACATATATGGTTGTATAAGTGACCGTGTCTCTTCTAATGTCACTTGAATCGCAAATGTACATGATTACAGAGATTTAAAGAATTGTGTATGACATGCACACTGGTGTGTACACAACCGTGTGTGTTTTCTTACTTCAAGCAATTTTAGAGACTTATACGATTGATTTACATGGCTGTGTAAGTTAAGACACGACATGTGTCACTTTATATGGGGAATTGTTCTTATACAATTGATATACATAATCGTGTAAGTTAAATACATAGGTATGTAACACCTTACATAACCATGCCTCTTCTTAGAGGAGCTTCATGCTTCTTGTTTTAAGTTGTTCTTCATCCCTACAAACTATAAAGGTCTCTACGATCACAAAAAGTCTCATAATAGGGTTGGACAATCTAATTATCTTTTAATTTAAAATTTTCTCTATTTAACTTATCTATTTCTCATTTTAATAGATATTTAAAAGTATAATAAATAATAGTAGTAGTAGCAATAGTATTATAACAAAAAAGTAAATAACTAAAAATAATAAGAAATTAAATAAGATAACTCGCTTTTATTTTATAGAACATTATAAAACTTGAAGTCATATGAGCATATTAGTATTCTATGATAATGGTGGAAAATTTACATAATGTTTTTGTGAGTTTTATAGAAAAAGAAAGAAGCTACAAAGTTTTTTGAAGAATAGAAATAAGAGTTTTATATGCATTATGGTAAGGGAAAGAGCGTTACAAAGTTTTATAAAGAAAGAGAACAAAATATGAAAGAGCCTTGCGAGAGAGTAAGGATGAAATCCTAAAAAAATAATTATTTACCTACATATTACAATAATTTTTCTTATAGGCATTCAAATGTCTATTTTTGTAATTCTAACACAATTTAGAACTTACCAATAGTAATAAGGTGCTTTTGCATGCTGTTATAAGCTTTTGTCTATTGTAGCCTTTGTCAGGTACTAATCATATTATTTATTATTCATTTCAAGTTAGTGTTTTTAATTCCTCGTATCACTTTTTTTTGGGGTAATTAACAAGGCCTAAGCCCAAGGGAAAGAAACTATAGATGAGTTACCCGAGGCAGATAAACCCCAACAAAGTCTGCTAACAGCAAAGGAGAAAGTCCCTCAACAATCTTGTGAAACCAATGAACTCCTAAAGGCAAGCTATAGCTATAATTAGCTAACCAATCCGCACAACGATTACGCTCTTGATAGATATGATGCACCAGCACCTCCCAATTCCTAGCGATCAATTCTTTGATAACTGGAACCATAGAATTGACTACCTGATTTTGCTCACTAGAAATAGTGGATACCACTAAGGCGGAATCTATAGAGATATCCACCCCAGAATAACCATGTAGCTAAGTGAGATTCAACCCATAGTATACTGCCCATAACTCGGCCTACCAAGACGTGCAAAACCCCAAATTTGCACCAAAGCCAACTAACTAATGACCATTAGCATCCCTAATCAACCCACCAGTTGTTGCAGGACCTGGATTACCTTTGGAGGATCCATCAGTGTTCAAGCTAACCCATCCCTCTCTTGGTTTCTGCCAGCTAATCTCAATGACTCTTCTCCCCTGGTATGTATGATGAGGGGAGATATCACATTGCAAACTTTGAGCCAAAATCACCTTCCAAACAAAAGAATGAATTTCCTCTATGTGATGAATTTTGTGTGAGCCAGGATCAAAGCATCTTTCATTTCTCCATTCCCAAAGCTTCCATAGCACAACACCAAATAGCAGAGGCCAAGAACTATCACTTTGTATCCCATAATCACTGGATAGATTGCTCATAAACCAAGAATTAAAATCACAACAGTAAAAGACTCGCTGCTGACTGAAGTTAACAAGAATATTGCAAATCATTTGAGCTTGCCAACAGTCCTAAACACACGAGCTAAGTTTTCTTCATGATTCGGGCATTCAGAGTAGGCTGGAGAGTCCATCAGGAATAGTTGAAAATGCCTCCCATTAGTCATAAGGAGAGATTTCGCAACTAACCATAGGTGCGTCTGTATGCATAGAGGGCCCTTCCAATCCCAATTCAACTTCCAAATCCTGTTCCTATTCAACCACATAGGCTGTTGAAGAAGACGATAGGCTGAAGTTAAAGTTGACTAAAATTTTAACAATGATTTCATTGTTTTAAAACATTTTTTATCTATTTTTGCTCCGGTCAACAAAGCATTGGCTTTTGATTTTTGTTATAAGAATATGTTTAGTTCAATGCATTTCTATTTTAATACTTATTAAGATTGTAACACTCCACTCCCGCATGACCCGAACCCGACATCGATGGGAGATATCCGAGTCCGTACCCCGCGAGAATGGCGTGCTACATCACTAAACATTCAAAAGTCGGTATAAATTTTTGTGCTTACGAATACGCGCAAATTAATAATCCCAAATTTGGGCCCACTTTTATTCAGAAACATTTTCATTTACAAGAGTTGCAAATTTCCTTTTTCAAAAACCAGAATTTCGATTAACCATTTCCAAAAACCAAACATATTACACTTTGATCAATCTCTTTTGCAAAACTTTTTTTTCCAATCAGAAAGTTATACACAACTAATATACTTAAATACACAAAATACAATAATTGTGAAAAATACAATTCAGTGCGAAAATACAGAGACACAATGCAGACGCGAACTGATCCCGACCCCTTCTTTCTTTCACATGCAATAGATATACTCTCGTTGCCTACCGGGGTATTCTTCTGAGTCCTAGAAAATAATTGCAAATTTTGGGTGAGTTTTTGCGAACTCAGTGAGTGACCATTATCGATGGCTCACTCAGTCACATAACACATAATTTCACACATCGCACTTTATTTCACAATTCACATTCACATTATATCACATTCGATACACTTAATCAGTCATAGTATGCATATGCAATGCACATGAGACTCACTTTTCATTTGTTATTTTGTTGTGACCGAGTGCCTAAACTGTCCCATAT
>JAOSBK010000205.1:9276750-9287621 GCA_027568895.1 Erythroxylum shatona | reverse complement strand
ATATTATTTAATTATTTAATAAAATATGAATAATTTAATTCAACATTATATTTATATATTTAATAAATTAAAAATAATTATAATAAAATTATGGATAATTTTATTTAATTTAATTTTTATAATTAAATAATATATAATTAAATTTAAAATATATAAATATTCAAATAAAATTTGATTTAATAATTCAAATATATTTCAAATAAATATTGATTTATGAATAAAAATTTATTTTTAAATTATTTATTTTAAAATAACATAATGTTATTAATAATATGTTAATAAATACTATATAAAAGATTAAATAAATTTATTTAATTAAAAATAATTTATCTTTAAATTTTATCTAAAATGTAATTATTATCAGTAATAAAAATATAACTATATTAACATTAACAACTAAATAAGTTTTTGTATTTATTTCAAAGAAAAACAGGAATAAAAAACGAAAAACGAAAATTAAAAACTACAACCAAAAAAGAAAAAAAACCAAACGGTAAAAAAGATGCTCCATCCAACCGGTTATTCCATGCCATGCTATTTTCCATTTTCAGATAAGGAGGTCAAACAAAATACAAGCTTTAATAATGAAGGTCGGGAAATCTTAATCTTAGGGTTTTAAAATTGGCGGGAAATCAGCAGAGAAACTGGTAGAAAAGGAGGATGGTCAGAAGCAACTGCTATGGCAAACAAGTTGATAAGTGAAATGGGACTTCCCAAATCAATCGCAAATGTTTTCTCTGCTCGGAACATCAGAACTGCCAAGGTCCTTCTATATCTATTAACTTCCTTTTGTTTTTGTTTGGCTTTCTGTAAATTGGAACCAATTTCGATATTTACCTTTTTCTCTCTTTCTTCCGTTTTATTTTGAATTTTTCTTCAACTGTTTGATTAAAGGAGACGTTATCCTTAACGGAATTCGATTTGATGGAGTTGTTGGATGTTGGATTAGCTGAGGTCACATCTGCTGTGGCGCATATCAGCGCCGCTGTGTCTCCGCCGTGTCAAACTGTGAGCAATTGCATACATGATTTTGATTAGTTTATTGGAGTCCTCTCTTTTTTTTCAACTTTTTTCTTGCTTTTGAAAAGTTGTTTTGGTTATTATGTTCTTTTAGGCGTTATCGTTAATGGAGCAGAGGATAAAGAATGAGGAATTTAGTGGTCATATCCCTACTAAGCTCAACGGGTTGGATGAGGCTTTGTGCGGTGGCATACCGTTTGGTGTATTGACTGAGTTGGTTGGCCCTGCGGGAATTGGGAAAACACAAGTATGGATTATTGAAATTCGTCTTGTTCTGCTTTATGTCGCCCTTCTTTTCATATTTGGTCTTGTTAATATCATCCTACCGTCAATTTGAGTGTTGTTTTAGAAGTGTCGATTGAGCGTGTAGCTTCTACATTACTTGGACAATTTTGTCTTTTAGCATTCATTGTTTCGGTAAACTTAATTGAATGGTCCATGATATCTTTGGTAGTTACTATTTAGTTTTTTTTTTAAATTACTCGCAATTGTACCATATTTCCTCTTGACATGATGCGTTGCTACAAGTTGGAACATATGGAAGATGGCCTTCTGCTGATTATACTATATTCCCAATCTTATTACTGTGGGGACAAAGAGATTGCCATAGCTAGTAATGAGAATGATTACTGCAGTTTGATGCATAACTGATCTACCAGACTTACTTGAGTTGGGTAATGGGAATAGGCTGCATAATTATCAATTTATTACTACCTAGGGAAGAAAGGGGAGAAGTTAAGGACTTGAGAAGAATTCAGGTCAGTTGGCACATTTGCTTTTGTGAGCTCTGTTGCCATGGTACGCGTGTAAATGCACGATCAAAGACTGACTGAAATCAATTTAGTTAGTTGGTACAATCAATTGCCAGGATAAAAATAGTGAACTTAGTGGAGAATGATGAGCATGGTATCTGTTGGCAAAATGAAGTACTGTTACTGAGACTGGGGGCCTTTCTCTTTTTTATCCCAAATCATATTGAAAAAAAAAAAAATTGTGCCAGCATTGTTCTACATCCAATGATTTACAAAACAGGATTTCTTTTTCAAAATTGTTCATATTATTGTAAAGACTATTGTAAGGAACAAGTAACTTAGATTCTGCAGTTTTGTAATACACAGACTCACTGTTAGAGTTGAATGTTGAATTTCTATGGTTGTTGGATTTACTTGCAGTTCTGTCTCAAGATGGCATTATTGGCCTCATTGCCAGTAAGATATGGGGGCTTAAATGGGCGTGTGATTTATATAGATGCGGAATCCAAGTTTAGTTCAAGAAGGTGCCTGAAGAACACCTACTGGCATTAATTCTCTAAGGTTCATGGTGTTTATGTGCTCTGTTATGTACACTAACAAAGAAATTCAGATATTCTGAAATGTGCATGTGCTGTTCTTAGGATGATAGAAATTGGAGCTAGTAGTTTCCCGGAGATATTTAAAATGCAAGGAATGGCCCGGGAGGTACAGAAAATTTGTTCTAGTTAGTAGCTTCTCAACTTTATTTGAAGTAGAAGGATGATGTTTCTTTAGTACTGTAGATGGCTGGTAGGATCGTCGTTTTACAACCTACATCACTTTCAGAGTTCACTGAAAGGTATGAATTGAATTAAAGATTGAACTAAATATGGGGAGGAAAGATTAAATTTTCACATGTCATTATGTTTTGTGCAATGCAAAAAAAAGAGTAAAAGCTCTGTACAATTTCATATATCTGTACTTCGTTTATCATTACTATTAACTTGTTATTGTAGAGCACAATGAGTACATTTCTAATAAGTTACATCTTTTCAGTTCAATCAAACCTCACTCTTCTCTGTTTCTCATGCTTGTCTACGCTTCAACTAGAGAGACACTGTTTATAGGAACTTACTAGGACATCTAACAAATGTGATTATGAACAAAGCAGACAGTCACAAATAACAAGCAATTCTGAGCAGTGAAGTTTTCCACGGACTTGGAAGGATATCTAACCAATTGATTTATGAGCAAGACAGGCAATTTTGAATAATAATTGATAATGAACAATGAAGATCTTAATTTAAGTGTTCACATTGTTCCAATTACCTTGGTGCTATTACCAATATATCTTCAACTGACAAGGACGGGGCTGTTGTAAAAGAGCTATTAGGTCGCATGTGATATTTTGCTAATATGAAGCCATCTGTCCAGATATGCATTCTCCTGATAACCAAACTCTAGAACTGCAGGAGTCGTATGCATTTATCTCCTACAAAGCTGTTATCAATTCTTTCCTTCTCCTTTGATAAGACAAGCAGTATGACAAATATATTTTTCATCCATTGCAACGTTTATGTCTGTTGCTTTAGTGTTAAATGTCCTCGTCATTCGTTTCTTTCCATTTTCTTCAACAGTCATTTTATTCTTTATTAAAATACTATTAGATAGTGAATTATAGTCACTATCTCTCCAGTTTGCAGCAAATCAAGGTTTCCCTTCTCCAACATGAAGTGAAGTTGCTGATAATTGACAGCATGGCTGCTCTCATTTCAGTGTAAGCTTTTGTAGATCCTATAACAATGATTGCAAAAATTTTGATCAAGTCAATTTCAGGAACCTTTAACATCTCACAGACGAGCAAATATATATAACTCTTACGTTTTCTGTAACAATCTGGGTTATGAAAATGATTTATTTCAAGGGAAAAGAAGCCTAGTCAATTGACCTCGCAGAAGTTGAGATTGTATATACATCTAAGATTCTGAGTAGAAGCAGCTATATTCTGATCTTGAACATATTCTTTCCAATCAAATATTAAATTTAAGTACATAGATGATCCCCATTTCCATGTTCGTCCATACTAAAATTTTCCTATCCTAAGTTGAGGAAGAATGATAAACAAGATTATAATTAATGCGATAATATTCTAGTAAATTAGTGTAATTCCTTGTACATGGAAGCACTTAAACTTTGAGCTGATAATGTATGTTTCCTGTCTTTTGTTGGACACATTTTTTTTATTGAATGTCTTGAGTCTCATTTGACTTTTAGGTTGTATTACTGTTAAAGGATCATCATGTTATTTTGTTCAGGGAACATGGTCAACAGGCTCCTAGACAGCAGTCATTGGGTTGGCATATTTCTTTCATCAAGTAAGAACTTCCATCTTACGACAGTATAGCTAATTTCAGCTTACAAACTTTGTGAGTAGCACTGCTTATATTCCTTCAAAAATGCCCAGGTCTCTTGCTGAATTTTCAAGGGTTCCAGTTTTAGTTACGAATCAAGTGAGATCTCAACACCATGATCAAGCCCCCCAGTATTCTTTCCAAGGTATTTTAGAAGGTAGCATTAACTTTTGTGAAAGCTCTCACGTATACGTTTAGCAAGCTTTTTTTTTTTTTTTTTTGTTGATGTATAGATAGCAGTAATGCTGGGGATCTAGATAGAGCCAACAAATACGATTCTCATCTTGTTGCTGCCTTGGGAATTAATTGGGCGCATGCTGTCACCATCCGTCTTGTGCTTGAGGCTAAATCTGGTTTGGATTTCACCTGCAACACTTTATCACATGTCTCACTGTTGTTCTTTCTCAAGGGAATTTGGACCAAATGAAAATCTTATCCAATAGAATTAAACCATAATTTATAGGTTGATTGTATCATTAACTGATTCTTTTTTTAATTTTGGTGCAAGGAACTTATCATGAATAATTATCTTCACTTTCATGCAGCATTTTACTTGATTTGAAGTTTTTGTCCATGCCTATGAATGTTTTCGTTGGTTTTCACTTGTGTATTTACATTTCTTGAGAATATAATCCTTCCAACGGTCTCCTAAGTTGGAATCCTTCTGCACACTTTGTTTGATTTGAGCATTATGGGCTATCAGGCTTGGATAATGGACAAATTTCAAATTCCTATTGCTAGATTTTGGAGTTAATCCATTAAGACCTGTTGGTAGTCTCTCAGTTACTACTGTCCTATATTCAGACTATGATTCTCTTTCAGGCCAGAGGTATCTGAAGGTGGCAAAATCACCACTATCACCACCTTTAGCTTTCCCTTTTACCATAACATCTTCAGGGATTTCACTGCTAGATGACGAAGGATTTGAACTTAGAGGACAAGAGATCAGCACAATTCATTTTCAAGGTTTGCATTGTAACCAATCAGACTGTAGACCTCTAACTCAATGATTTTCATGTTAACTGTAGTGTTCTTACGTTTTATATCGAGAGCGATAAGCAAATGCTAAATGCAGGCCACAACGACTTCACAAATTTTAATGGATGAAAGATGCAGTAACCAATCATCATTGAAGTGACATTGCTTTCTGCTTGGGCACTAACTACGGCGAAGGAAGATTACTCAAATTTTTGAACGTCGTATTGGTTACATGTCTAATGTTGAAATTAAGTTGACTTTGACTGGGATATATTTACTTAGGTCCATCAGATGCAATAGTTGATTTCGTATTAAGAATTAGCAACTGTTTTGATGCATGTAAATGACATGTTTGTTTAATGCCTGGCTTATGATTTCCTTTCTGTTAATGGCAACACCAGATTGTTCGTTGTCGATAGTTGTTGTTGACAGGTGATAGTCAGTTCAACTGTATTACTGAGGAAGCATAGTTGGTATCGTGATCAAGTTGGATTACATCGATGTCTTGTCTGTCTTTCGGGTCTGCTTTAAGCTACCAAAATTCTAGCTTCTGTTTTGAAAAATAGAAGTCGAACTAAACCAATAATTTACCTCTGCTTTACACACATTACTGGGATCAAATGTTAGAATTGTAATTTAATTTTTTGAGAAGACTTTTAGATGGCGTATCTCTTGGATCTTTGTTCAAACACGAAAATGGAGCTGTAAAGCTATCTCTACAGTTTCAACTCAAGTAATGACTCTCAAAAGCATCTATTTGATGTATATATTTGTCCAAGGTCAAGGTCCAACTAAGGGAGGCCTGGCGTTGGGCTAGAGGTGTTTGTGGTACAATTGAATTTGTGAATATAAACCAATTCAAGTATATTAGTTAAGTAATACGTTGGTGGCCATTTGCACACGATAAAGTAACATGTGACGGTTTAGAAGTACTAAAATTAGTCTTTCTTAATCACGAAATTTATGAAAGTTTTAATTCATGCATTCATTTGGTTTTGAGATATACAATTGCTATTTGGTTCTAACTTTCTGATTATTAAAGCATTTACATCGAGTTCATAAAAATAAGCATAGGCATCTCACTTCGCCCTCTCCGTTTAAAGAAAAAGTATTAACAATTACGTATGTGTAAATGCATTTGTAATAAGGCAGGTAATTGTTTTTTTTTCCGAAAGGGAGAAAAACCGATTACACCACAAGTCGCGGGAAACACGTTCCCGACACATTCTCTAAAAGAAGTACATGGCACCCAATGGATGGACGATCAAAAAAAGTGGGTTCTAGCGTAAAATTCTCAGCATAACTCGCTAACTTGTCCGCACAGCGATTGCCCTCACGGTAGATGTGGTGATGGACCACCATCCAATTGAACGTAAACATTGCATGAATCCCCTGAACAAGGATATTATGGACCGTGGATCGGTTGGTCGAGGAAGAGATGAGTTGTAAAGCCACTGCCGAATATGCCTCTAGCTCAATCCGACGAAATCCGAGATTCCAAACAAGCATAAGCCCTATATACATCTCCCAGAATTCTGCCGCTACAGAAAAGCACCAGCCGAGATTGTGAATAAAATCGCTAAGTCAATTGCCAGAAATATCCCCGAGGAGGCCGCCTGCTGCTGTCGAGAAGGAAGAGCGTTTACACGCTCCATCTGTGTTCAACTTGACCCACCCAAGAGGAGGTGGACCCCAGCCGATGAGTTGCTCGTGTCGTGGGTGGCGTCCGGGAATCGTAGTACATTGTCAAGCGATTGACCTATGGACCTGATCTGCAAAAGACAAAATAACATTAGTCGGGGAAGCAGGCCAACTAAAATGATCGTCAAACAGGGACCACATTAGTGCACAAGAGAAGGAACTTACTTGAGGGTTAGAAACGTTTTTAGTGGCTTGATTGAAGTAGGCATGTCAAGAGGCCATGCTAAGCCCGGGCCGTTTACTTGAGGGTTAGAAACGTTTATAGTGGCTGATTGAAGTAGGCTTGTCAACGATCCGAGTCAAAAATTTTCGGGCTGACCGGGCCACGAGCAGCACGTCAGGCCTCAGTCAGCTCAGTCGTTTAATATATTTTTAAATTTTTTATATATTTATTTAAGAATTTCAAAAAGTTGTAGTTGCATTTTTAAAATACATAAATTATGAATTATAGTACTAGCATAATAGTTTATAGTAAAATGTAAGATGAAATTACCTATAAATTATACAAAAATATTTTATATAAAATAAAAGATATAAAATTCAAACCAATTTATATTTATTAAAAATAAGTAGTAATGATAATGTTGTCATAATTATTCCCTACAAACAAGTTAATTTAATTTTAATTTTGTAATTTTATTATAACGATTAATTATAATGTAAATGTAAAAAAGTTATTATCTAAGTACAATAAATTTATTTCAAATATTAATTTTACGTGTTTAATAAATTATTATATTCTTTTTAATATGGTTTTTAAAAAATACTTTTATTAAATATTATTGTCTTTTCATATTATATCTATTATTAAATAATCATAGTAAAATTTTTATTTTTATTACAAATATTAAAAGAAATTAATTAATATGATAATTAATCTTAACACATTTAAACTTTTTATTTTATTTGTCTTATTTAGACCATATATACATTATGCATATATGTATTTATATTAATCCTAAAATGAATTAATCACTTTATTAATCCTAATGTATCAATTCCAAAATAATATATAAATAATTGAGTTATAAAAATAAATAAGTACAGTATATTATATTGAAAATAAATATTATTTATTAAACTATAATACATTTTATAAATACTTTTGATATGTTTTTATAAATTATTTATTTTATTACTTTCAAAACCCTGATATAAGTTAAGAGTAATTCTTTACTCGAATCCTTGATATAAGTTTTACTTTAAATCCTTCTCGTCCTTGGAGTGTTGTAAGTATATCATATTTCATGAAATTTATAAAATTTTCACCTTTGTTCATTTTAATATATATATATATATATATATATATATATAATGTCACAACTTTAAATTATAACATCATATAATTATGATACAATAAAATTATTAATTTATCAAATATTAAATTACAAAATATTTATATCTTTTTATTTAAATCACTTAATATTTCATTTGAATAAAATTTTAATTCATTAAAATGAAAGCGTAGCATCACTAACTTCTTAATATTTTAATTAGTATTTTAGGTATAACGACTAATGAGCTAAATATTAACACAATTTGTATTAAAAGTCATTAATGAGAAAATACATTTTAAAATCAAAATCTTGAGATGTATTTATTGGTATGATTAATTAGGAAATTTAATTAAATTAATTAGAAATTTGTATTAAAAGTCATTAAGTTAAAAGTTATAGTTAAGAATTTCAATTCAATTAATTACAAATTTTTAATTTACTTAAATAATTTATTAATTATTATAAGAGAGAATTGATAATACCAAATTCATTAAGTATAGAAAATTTTGATGTACACGAATAATTATCTAAATCATTTTACAAAACAGATATAATTTACAAAATAATCAGTTAACAACTGGATAGATTGGAGAGTGGAGACTGAAAAAACATCATCTAATTGAATAATTGTACTGGTTGGTAAGATCGTCAGCAGTTTGGATCCAATCATCTATTTATAAACATTATATTTAGTAATATAATATTAAAATAAAAAGAATAATTAGTAATGTAATATTATATAAAAAGAAATTTAAAAATACCCCCATCTTCATATATTTGATCAAAATAACCTCTAATTAGTCGATTAATTTCACGAGTCCCCTCTGCATTAAAAAACACAATATTAAGTAAGATAATAAAAAGATAGATAAAATCAATATATTAAAAAGAAAAGAATTTACTATCAATATCATCATTATTTAACTAACTTTGAGCACATATAAGAGCTTCTACAGGGCGATAACGAAGTCGACCACGATGAGGAGTAATGACCCGACCACTAGTACAGTGCAGACTCTGAACTAACAGTTGATGATAGAATAGCTAACAAGTCTCGTGCAATGGCTTACAAGATCGAATAATTATGTACAAATGCCTTCCACCAGAACAATATATCGAACGACTCAATTTCAATTTCAGGAACATAATCTGCAACAAAATATTTATCTAACTCTATCGTATTGAAAGAAATCGTAGCCCTTTTCTCTTTCAAAAAATTTGGAAGAGAATCTATCAATAATGGGTCAGAAGAAAAGGTCGAACTTGAAACTGAAGTCTGAGTTGAATTGTCGGCATCCCGATCATGAGTTTGTTGTATTCTGACTTCATAATTATGAAACAATTGATACCATGATTGTTTCAAGGCATGTAGACGCTCTTGAGTTTCACCACTGTACAATGCATTATAAATATATTCAACCTTGTCCATCTTGTATCTCGGATCCAACACATATAACATTGTAACAATATCCCTAACCTTAGACCAATAAGAATTAAACTTCTCCATTATCCGCTCCTTTATAGTCCGAATCATTGCATTGGAGTTAAACATTCACAATGATAATACATGTTTTATGTTGGACATAGTGCTAAAGATATAGTGCGAAGTTAGATATTTGGTTCCTGAGAATAATTCAATCCAATTATTAAAAAATTTCAACTTCATAAAAAGTTCTCTAGCCAAGTCTTATTGATCTTCTGATGATACGCAGGAATGCTGAAATGTTGCCTCTTAAATTACCAAAATTGACCTTTTGAACTAGCTACACCCAGTTGACAAGTTGCTACACCCAGTTGACAAGTTACAGTCTACTGTTGATTGCCTCTTAAATTACCAAAATTGGAAATTAGGGTGTTTTACCAAAAAGATGTTAAGGTTAGAAGCTTGCCTTAAGAGGTAGTTAAGCTTTACCTCCCATCATTCTTGTTCAATAACATTTATTTACTAGTTTTATAATTAAGCTTTACCTCTCTTTGATGATATTTCAAAATATTAATTTATGTCTTTTTCCTTTATAAATAACAATATGATATGACCCCCCTTTTTTCTTTTTTCTTAAAAGTGAACGAGTCCTTTACTAGTTTGAAAATAAACAAACTGGAATTATTAGTGTAGGTCAACAAATCACTTTAGGAATAGTCTTCTAGATTTTGATGTTTTTCTATGTGATGACTTTAGATTTGACAGGACACTTCCTCAAACATGCTGCCTCTAAAGTTTTCTTGGAATTATTAAACTAATAAACAAAATGAAACCTGGTAACTTCTGGTCCTAGGAAAGCAAGTCCACATTTTTTTTAACTACCTCGTGATTTACGAGGATATGCCTAAAAGTCCATGAAAATCATAGGTTTCGGTGCATTTGTTCGATTCAGTTTCATCATCTTTTCAATGTAGTCAATGCTGGGACCGTATGAGCTCACCGAGACCATCGGAGTTCAGGACAAACTTTATTACTTAGAGATCTCAGGCCATCTCCAACCAAGTCATCAAAGCACCAAATTTAGTGTTTTGGTGCAAAAATTTTACTCCAACTAAGGCACCAAAAGTACACACTAAAATGGTCAAATGAACAGTAACATACTAAATTTGATGTGTTACTATTCATTACACTAAAAGTACAAAAAGACAATTTTATCCATGTACCTTTTAACTTTTTCCTTTTATGCCCTTTTCATAAATTGATGTATTTACATAATTTACTAAGTAATTAAATTTAACATATTTATTACTTTATACAAAATATATCATTA
>JAOSBK010000205.1:9258865-9271915 GCA_027568895.1 Erythroxylum shatona | reverse complement strand
TACCGATTAATGATTGAGTGCATTAGCACACCACTCTCGCGGGGTACGGACTCGGATATCACCATCGATGTCGAGTTAGAGACTTGCGGGAGTGGGGTGTTACAAAGAGACTATTTAAAATTAAATTTATCATTAAAATATTAAGTACACGTTGAGAATGTGATTATTGGCTTCTAATATTTAAGAATAAAACTATAGGTTTGTTTATTGTAAGACTTGTTAAGTGATTTAAGGCCCGTTTAACCCAAATATGTTTTATCTTAAATTAATAGGTCCTACTTAGCTAAATTTGTATGATTTGGATAAGTGACTCATGATCATATGAATTTAGACTTAAGGTTAGGAATAACATATAAGATGTATTTTGGCAAGAGTTGTCATCTAACGAATTTAGAAGTCACATGAGATGTGATTGATAATGTTGTTATCTACCTAATTTAATTTATTGAGACAACTCAAGATTAACTAAATATGAATGGAATCCTAGCCCACTAAAGAGATTAGAGTAATTTTTCCAAATAGTACTGATATCTATTATTTTTGAATAAAATAGTGTAATTAAATATATTATTAAAGTCCTTATTTTATTTAGTAGTCATAACATATAATCAATTACTTGTCTTATTACTTTTATATTTGTTAATTCATGCTTATGAGTATTTAATATTGAATTTATTTCAACATTATTACAATATTTAAGGCAAGGCAAGAAATAGATTTGCGAGTGAAAGTAGTTGATCCAAGTTTCCTTGTTAAGTGAAAGTAGTTGATCCAAGTTTACATAAATAGTTTGTATGAAATGGATCAAATGAAACTTATGCTTAATATAAGTGGCAAAAATACAAAGTTAGATAACTAAGATTTATCATTTTCTACCGTATTGGTTAAATCAACATGAAGAGAATCACAAAGTCACATATAAAGATATATGTATTCTTTTGATCATGAATCATATGAAACTTGTTAAGTTGAAGAATAACTAAATCAATCTTTGGTGAAAGAATGATGATGATATTAAATTGTTAAATCTTATACAAGTGATGTATTAGATTTAATAACAATTAGTAAAAGGATGATACATGTATTTTATTAAATTACTAATGACTTTATATGATACAGTCATATGTATTAAATAAAATATCGGCTTAAAATTTTGAAAGGTAAAACTATTTAAATCTAAGTAGAAATTAAGTATTGAGAATGCTAAATTACTTTGATGAGATATAAATTTGTGGTTAACTATAAGGAATGAGATTCTCTAGTGAATATCTTCATAATAAGATCTCATAAGAGTATGGATTTATCTAAGTAAGAAAATACAATTTGAGATGTTGTATAATGTAATATCTATTTCTTTTATAGCTAAGCCTAGTATAACAACTTACCTTTTATAATTTCAACTAAATCAATTAGCAAGATTTCTTATCATATATCAAATGTTAAGAATTTTAAAGAGCCTTAGGGACATGATACTTAGTTGAAGCATATATTATCCACTAAGTTTATAATTGGATTAGATAATATAAGGTCATGAGATATCCAAAAATTTGGGTATAATCTTATGGAGTTATTGAACAAATTGTTTGTATCAATGAACATTTATAGGAGAATGGTTCTTAAGATAAGTAGTGAGAGTAATATGAAATTGGAAAAGTGTTGAAAGGCTATGAGATGTTGAAAGACTAGCTTTCATAATAAATTCAAACAATTTATTTTAGAGATGATATTAAATTTATCATGCCTACAAAAAGGTTAATTGGAGTATGTAGAGACATATTGCTTACAAAGAAAACAATATTTTGCATTTTTAATTGTTGAAAATATAATTGTATAAGAACAATTCATATTGGATATAAAAAGGTAACAACTTCATTATGAGATATAGATCTATATAGATAGTTGTGAGTTGTTTATCTATTATAATGCATGTATATAGATAATGTAATAAAAGGTGTTTCGTATTTGAGATATTTTATACTTGTGAAGTATTAAAGATATCCATTATTCTATATATGAGTTGATACTTTAGTTCAAAGTTATAAGGATATTAAGTTATATAAGTAAGTAAATCATAGTTAAGATATATTTTACTTGGAATAGTGTTATTTTGAGATTGGAAAGGTTCCAATGAAGCATTAATTGCTAATATAGCCAAAATACATTTATCATTAAGTAGAAATGATTGTTTGGATCATAAATTTTTTAATGAACTTAGTATAATTTCTTGCATTATTTAGATAGTAATGTACTGTAAAACATTAGAGCTTTTAGGAATACAAAAGGAGCTAAGATCTCATTAAAGATCTAAGTATATATTTAGGTAGTTTCTTTTAATTATTTTGATAATTAATATGAAAATTGGAAGATTTAAGTAAGTGCTCACTATATAAAATATCGTATAATTCCTTTATTAAACCACTATTCCAATAGTAGAATGATTTTTATGTAGAGAAATGGTATAAGATACTTAAACAATTGGCTTAATGCAAGTAGGAGACTATTGATTTATGCCCTACAGCCAATCGATTGGTTGTAGTTAATAACATAATTATTTAAAGGTATTCTTTATCTTATATATATTCATATGTATATAATAAAGTCCATGAGATAAATATAAACTGAAATGAATTTATGATGAGATTGTAATTATGATATTCATATTACATTTATATATTATCCTTATATTGCTCATAGTCATTGTTCTATTGAGATAGGATATTAATAGATCGTAAAAAGACTAGCACATGTTATGTTTATTCCTTATGAAGGAAGTAATCGATCTTAATGACTAAATTATGAAGATACTTAAACAAACGTATGAGTGCATATTAGAGAATAAGTTCACTGAACTGATCTCGTATGAGAATTCTATTTGAAACATTATTTGTATGTCTATGAAAATTTTCATTGTGATAATTATATAAGTGATCCTTTAACTTGAGACTTTCAAAGTTATCTCATATATGGATTGTTATATTTTAATACTACTTATGACCTATTTTAGTCAAAAGTACTCTAGTCGGTTGTCATTGGATACTATAAACTATATGGAGGTTTGAGAGATCAATACAAAATTCATCGTCCTAAAGCGATTAGGGAGAATGTTTCATTATTCTTGATTAGAATTGATTAAAAAAACTTTAGCTTAGGTGGAATGACACTTTAAAAATAGTTTTAAAATGTCACTAATTGACTTGTTTATACGTAAAATCATGATTCTTGATACATTATTTTTTTTCTCTTTCACATATTGTTCGATTGACTTTAAACAATCTTCACCTTTCCTGCTGAGATCCTAATCTCTAAAAATTAATTACTAGTGGTAGAGAACTAACATGAATAAACTCAAATAAAGTATAAATTAATTCCATATTTTATGTCTAATCAAAATATATGAAAAGTGTTTTAATCATGTTATACTTGATTGTAAAGTTTGAGAAAATATGATTAAATGTGAGATATTTTATAAATAAGGATTAATATGAGATAGTGGATCTTATTTAGACATAATTGGTATTTAAATTAGATTTTAATTTCAATTAAATTACTAAAATGATTAAAACATATTATAAAAAGGTTCAAGCTCTAAAAGAGCTAACACTTTTTGCTTAATCCTCTCTAGATAAGTTATAGAGTTCTCTCAATCTATTCTATGGATAATTTATACTATAATATAAATTTTTGAACATTCATTTTAAAACATCAGTCAAACTATTAATAATAATTCCTTAAATTCAAAGTAGTGTTAGATTTCATCTGCATTGATTGGTATCCATCAATATATATAAACAATACAAATTATGTTGTATTACACGGGATCATGTATCAGAGCGTAGCTTGACATTTGAGGTTGTACCAAACGTATCAGATGACATAGTGGTGAAAGCTTTAATATCGAAAAATATTTAATAAATAAAAATATTAAATTAAAATGTGAAGTATTTTTAAATATTAGTCATGTTGATTATATAAATTTAAAACATGTATTGATTAATATTATATTGTAGCAATAATAAAATTAAGGGTTTATTACAAAAAAATTTTAAACTTTTTTAAATTTGCAATTATAGCCCAAACTTAAAAGAGTCATAGTAAAATGCTCAAACTTTCAATTTTTTCAAATCTAGCTCAAACTTTAAAAACATGACAATAAAATGCTCAAATTTTTAAATTTTTTCAATTTTAACCCCCTAATTATTAATATACGTTAGTCAAAATTAACACAACAATAGGAATAAATAAAACGATGTCATTGTTAAAAATGAAATCTCTAAATCTGTGTACACAACTTCAACCTTCTTTATCTGTTTATTTTCCCGACGCCGTTAGCCCTTTGGTTTCTAGTTTATTCTTTCGTCGCCTCAAATCACTCTCGCATTACAACATATTACACCAGCAAGCTTTTCGTTTTTACTTCATTCTCTTGTTATCCTCTACGTGAGGACGTTATGGTTGTATAATCTGAAAATCAAATGATAAAAGTGTCAAGAAACAAACTAAAAATGAAGGGAAAAATTGAAATAATAACATCGAGTTAAAATTGAAAAAAATTAAAAGTTTGAGCATTTTTATTGTTACTTTTAAAGTACGAGCCATAATTGAAAAAAATTAAAATTTTGAGTATTTTTTAGCAAAGTTTGAGAATTTTTTGGTAATTAATTCAAAAATTAATATAAACTTTGTTACTATTTTCATAATTTTGAGCCTAAAACACTCTATATTTTTTATATGATTTGTGACCTGTACTTAAAAATATTAGCTAATTTCAAATTAAACTATCAACGAAATAGAATTATTTTTACAATTAGAAAAAGGTATGTAAAAAACATTTTATTGTGAATTATAAAGGATATTTGAATGCCTGGATCAGCAAATCCAATAAATAGCCAGATTAGCAATTCCATCGGGAAGACAACCTCAAATCGTAACCTATAAACTTTTAAGAATGGTAAAGTTCAGTTCATTTGATATATTCAAATTAAATATGGCCCCTCTTTTCCCAAGAATTCGGAGAGAATTATGACATACTAGGTTTTTATTTTATATTTTTACACAGAGTTTATTTCTATGAGTTAAATATGTAATTTATGATTAAAAAAAACAACTTTATCATTTTCTCCAAAACTCACACTTCATTAGTTCATTTGATAGAATTTGGACAATAATATTTTTAATTAATTAATTTTTAATTGTTAAATAAAATAATATTATTTTATTTGAATTAGTCCTAATCAATTTTTTAAATTTAAATTTGATTTAACTCGAATTTAATTTATTAATTTGGACTCAATTTAGATTCAATTTTTACACTTTTTATAAATATATTAAAGAGTTAATTTCATCCCCAACTAATGGAAATCTAAAATATCATTTTCACCGAGTGGATACATGATTTAAGAAGGAAATAAAAGTGATCACTGCTTGCTCAGTTTTTTTTTATAATGCTTAAATAATAATATATACATATATATTTTTGTCATTACATAACTTTAAAGAAAATTTATATTAATATAAATGAACAAATTCAAAATATATTTCACTTTTAAATAACAAGTCTATTAATATTCTTTTTTAGAATTTATAGTTTTAGTTTATATAAAATGAACCAATTTACGAGGAGTTTCATTTCCAGTTATTATGAATGAAACATCTTTAAACGGATATTATTTTAAAGATAGATTAAATATCCATAAAAATATTATAATTGAATTATTTTCTTATACTTCCTTTAAAAAAAATACTAAATTTAAAATACTGTTAAATAAAAAGAAAGAAGAGAAGGGGTAACTTCTCTATTTATTAAATAAAAAGTAATTTAGCATAAAGTATATTACTATCAAAAATAATTTTAAAAAATGAATCGTAAAAATGTTGCAAATTTGAGAAGGTGAAGAAAAAATGAACAACATGAGATTTAACGCATTGCTAGAAAAATGGGGTATAGAAAACCGACAAACAAAGAACATTTAATTATGCGGACAAGAACAGAACAAGGTCTCACCTAATCGTGTCACCACGGTCCACATCAAATTGAAGCACAATTGGTACACCCATTTTTATGTTGAGAGCAACCATTCAACCTTTCGCACCGTCAGTCTCCAACTATAATATAAATATATATATACGTTTTAATTTACATTTAATGTCCATAACTATTATAAAAAAATTCTCATAAATAAATGGATTTGAAAAAATTGTAGATTTCTGCAAAAAAACGGTTTTCGTTATTTTAAATTAATACAAAGTATTGCTTATTCACGGTTAGTTAGTTACGTTACGGTTGACGGCAGTTTCGGATTTCAGAAATTAAACAAACATTAATTAAAAATATGTAAAAAATCAGCTGACCAGTCAAGCCGGTAATCAGTGTGCTTTCAAGCTAGATAATATATATATATATATATATATATATATTCCACTGCCCTCCTTCGTCCTTAACTCAGTCTGAAATGTTCCCTCACGCGTCCCATCTTACTCTCTATAATTAAAAAAAAAAAAAAGAGAGGGGATTTTCACACTTTGCCCGGTTTCTCTGCTGTCATCGGCGATGACTGCGACTGCGTCCACAAACTCATCGCCGATTACTTGACGAAATGCTTCTGAACTTCACAGTTTCATCTTTCTACATCACGTCGTTGACTTATTTTGAGCTTGTTTAGCTTAAGTACTTATTATCCGGCGACCATGAAGTGTCTCCGGCTGTTTCCAGCAACAAAGTAGCCTTCGTTTCCTATTCTGGAGTTTCGATTTTTGTTAAGTGTCTCTAGCTATTTGTTTTCTTTTTCTTGGAAGCTTTGCTCCTCTACATTTCTCAAGGTGTTTTCTCTTGTTTTGTTTCTTAGTCTTCGATCCGATCAATTCTCAACCGTTTGATTACTATTCATCTAAAAAGATCATTTCCTTCGATGCTCAATACTGTGGTTATTCTCTGATAAATTAGCTTCTAAAATTGAGCTGTAAGAGAAAGTACTAGAAGAATGAGGAGAGTAGCGTGGATTTGTGAGAGCTAAGGCAGTTAGTGATGTTGGATCTTAAACTGAATGTGGAATCGGCCGAGTCGAGTCATAACTCAGACTCACTAGCTTTACTGGAGAAGTACCGGAATCGCCAGTGTTCTCATCACAAAGGATCGGGAACCTCCAATTCATCAGTCGTCAATGCGGACGCATCCAGCAATGACTACTCGTGTTGCACACGCGCCGCGGATGCCGGTAACAGCAATCGCAGTAATGCATACATATAGATGAAGCACGTGTGTTGTACTTACATTGTTTGACTAAGTCTTGTATAGTTGTTAAGATAGGTTAAATCTGCACATATTGTTATCTATTCATTAGGTAGTTTAAATTCAAATTCCTCTCCTTGATTATAGGATTAATCTTGTACCAGAGTCATGTATTTAATTACTTGTAAAGTTATCAATGAAGTTAAGTTTTTCTTCACAAATTCTTTACCTCTTTATGGTATCAGAGTCATTTCACTCTAGCCGAGCAATACCAGTTTTTTTTTTCCGCTCCTCACGCCTAAGCCTTCCCATTTCTTGCCATAATGATCGCCACAATTGTCAACGGAGACACCAGCAATGCCACCAGCCCAATCATTCAGTTTAATCCGGCGTCTCAACTCCCGATTAAGCTATCCGGAAGTGTTAACTTTTCCACTTGGAAGGCTCAAGTGTCTATGCTGATGCATGGACATGATCTTTTTGGCCATCTTGATGGCACCAAGGAAATTCCCTCTCGCACCTTTGGACAGACCAGCAACCCCAACCCAGCCTACAGTTTATGGTTCCGTCAGGACCAGCTCATCCAGAATGCAATCATGGCGTCTGTCGACCCAACTATTGCCCCAACCGTTGCCAATGCTCGTTCTTCTCAACGTGCCTGGGAAGCCCTTCATGCTACATACGCAAACAAGTCTCAATCAAGGATTTTTAGTCTCCGTGATCAGCTTGCACGGCTTAACAAAGACACTCAGACAATGTCCGACTACCTTAATCGGGTGCGAGCCTTGGCCGATGAGCTTGCTCAAGCCGGTGCACCTCTTGCAAATGAGGAATTGATCGTCCAAATCTTAAGAGGTCTCGGATCCGACTATCGTGAGATCTCAGCCGCTATTCGAGCTCGGGATACGACTATTACGTATGAGGATTTGTATGACAAGTTGATGGATCAAGAAGATTTTCTTCAACATAAAGAATCCAAGAAATCGGCAGCCACCATTACTGCTGCAGTTGCTCAACGCACTACGCCATCCAATACCACCTATCCTCCTTGCCACAATCGACGCAATAATCAATCCTGGCGTCAAAATGGTCGGTATCAAAATCAATCCTCTCAGTGGCGTGGCAATAATCGTTCAAATAATGGACGCAAAGGTACCGCTGATTTGGTTTGCTGCCAGCTGTGCAAGAAACCTGGTCATGAGGTAGATGTGTGCCGATCCATGCCTCATAATCATCATGAAGCAAAAGCCAATTATGCCATGGTGCAATCGCCTCATCCCGATTCTTGGCTGGTAGACTCCGGCGCTTCACATCACATGACATCTTAGCCGTCTGATATGCCACGATACTACGGCAATGACGGTATTACAGTTGGGAATGGTATGAAGATCCCAATTACTCATTCTGGCACTACTCAATTAATTGCATCTAATACTTCTTTCCTGCTTTCTAACACTCTGTGTGCACCCGATATGAAACGTAATCTTATTTCGGTTTCTCAATTTTGTCGTGATAACAAGGCCTCTATTGAATTTTTTCCTACTTCTTTTTGTGTGAAGGATCTCCAAACGAGGACACCATTGGTGCACGGACGGAGTAAAGATGGCTTGTATGTATGGCCTCAACCGACGCAATCACCACCTCAAGCCCTTACCGCCACCAAAACCACTCCTCTTCATGTCTGGCACCACAGATTAGGTCATCCTTATTTAAAGATTTTGAACTTTATTTGCAGCAAGTATTGTTTACCTATTTCAAATAAAGACAATTTTCAATCCTGTAATTCTTGTCAGTGCAATAAATCGCATAGGTTACCATTCCAAGAGTTTACTTTAACCAGTACAAAGCCTTTGCAAACTGTGTTTAGCGATCTCTGGGGTCCCTCACCAGTGCTTTCCATTGATAAAAAATTATATTACTGCATCTTTGTTGATCAATATACCAAGTATACTTGGATATATACACTGACAAAAAAAAGTGAAGTCAAAGAAATTTTTCAAACCTTGAAACCGATTCTTGAAAAACATTTTGCAACACATATTTTGTCTTTCTACACTGATGGTGGCACTGAATACAAAAGCCTTGATCCATATCTTGCCACTAATGGTATCGAACACCTAGTAAGCCCCCCTACACCCCACAAAGAGTAGCCATAGTTGAGCGTCGTCACAGGCACATTGTCGAAACCGCAAAAACCTTGCTCTCTCAAGCTGCATTGCCGACCTTCTTATGGTCTTTCGCCTGTCATCATGCTGCGTATCTTATCAATCGACTACCCACACTATTGCTGCACTATCAATCTCCCTATGAAAAGCTATTCGCCAAACAGCCAGCCTATGCAACCTTGAAAAGCTTTGGATGTCTATGTTACCCTTGGCTAAAACCATATCAAAATCATAAACTCGACCCAAAATCGACACCATGTGTGTATCTAGGTGTGTCTCTCTGTCACCATTGCCACATATGTTATGATCCCATGACCAACAAGCTCTATTTGTCCCACGATGTAACCTTTGTCGAAAATGAATTTCCATACAAAACACGATTCAAAACCTTGCTGCCAAGAACAAATGTTGTCTGGGATATGTCACCTGTTGTCAGCCAAGATCGACAATCAATAGTACCTCAGCCTCCCCATGAGCTGCCTCCGCCGATCATTGTTCCCTCAGCCATAGCCGACTCGTCACAAGCCCAAACATTACCACCGCAACAAGCCATCGACTCCGGTGCTGCTCCAATGTAGTCCTCGTCAAATCAAGGTACTTCAATTTCACACTCTACCATTTCATTGCCTAATGTTAGTTCACATATCCATAATGTTGTTCAACCAGAGAGCACTACCCCTCCCTTACAAACTCATACCACCACCCTAAATGCCCAAACCGAGAGCATCACCCAGGTTTCCCAACCCACCACCTCCCCAGCTGACATCGAAAACCTTAATCCTCTTTCCTCTGAAACCGTTCCTTTACCAGCCCTTAATCCTACCTCAACTGCCAATCGTGTTGTCACCAGGTCCCAAAACAACATTTTTAAACCAAAGCCGAAATTCAACTATATTGCCAATTTATCACCTGATGTTGTCCCAAACACTGTTAAACAAGCCCAAAAACACAAAGAGTGGAGGGATACAATGAAAGAAGAGTATGATGCGTTAATTCGAACTAATACTTGGGACTTGGTTCCTCGGGATGACACAAAAAATATTGTTGCTTGTAAGTGGATTTTCAGGATTAAACGCAAATCCGATGGGTCGATTGATAGGTACAAGGCACGGTTGGTTGCAAAGGGGTTCACTCAACGACCAGGAATTGATTATCACTCCACTTTTAGTCCGGTTGTTAAGCAAACAACGGTTCGGATTGTTCTTACTATTGCTGTCTCGAGAAATTGGGTGATAAGGCAACTTGATGCCAACAATGCGTTCTTGCAAGGAGACCTAAAAGAAGAGGTCTACATGTCTCAACCACAAGGGTTCGAAGCATCAGCAGCTCCAAATCACGTTTGTCGCCTTCGGAAAGCGATTTATGGACTCAAACAGGCTCCATTGGCATGGTACTTGGCTTTGACAAATTACTTGCATGATCTTGGTTTTCAAAAGTCAAAATCGGATCCATCTCTTTTTATGTTCAGTCATAGTTCGGTTCAGATATTTGTTTTAGTTTATGTCGATGATATAATACTTACGGGCAGCCATGAGACCGCTGTTGCAAGGGTTATTGCCTCTCTTCATCGTCGGTTTTCTATCAAGGATCTGGGTCAGCTTCATTATTTCTTGGGAGTTGAGGTAACTCGAAATGAGAACAGTTTGTTTTTGGCTCAGACTGGTTATATTGATGAACTATTGGCCACTGAAAATATGCATGAGTGTAATGCAGCCCCGACACCGATGAGTAGCTCCGAGGTGCTCACATTACATGATGGAGCCCCTTCTTTTGATGCCACACGATACCGCTCTGTTCTTGGGAAACTACAGTACCTATCTTTCACGAGACCTGACATCAATTATGCAGTCAATAAGTTGTCTCAGTTTATGCATCGACCCTCGGAGTTCCATTGGAAAGCTCTAAAACGTATTCTCCGTTATTTACGCGGTACTTCACGGCTTGGACTGCAATTGCGACGAATGACTAGCACAGTTTTGTCTATGTATGCTGATGCCGATTGGGCAGGGGATACTGACGGTCGACACTCCACTTCCGGACAGATTCTCTTTCTTGGTGCGAATCCGGTGAGCTGGTCTTCTAAAAAGCAACAAACCGTAGCTCGGTCCTCCACAGAAGCCGAGTTTAAAGCTGTTGCGAACTCTGTATCTGAAGTTTGCTGGGTTCAAAATCTGCTTGCTGAGCTTCGTATCTTTCCACCTAGTGCTCCAACAGTCTACTGTGACAATGTTGGTGTCACATATCTCAGCAAGAATCCGGCCATTAACACGAGAATGAAACATGTAGCAGTTGATTTTCACTATGTTCGCAATAAAGTTCAACTCAATGAAGTCAGAGTTGTTCATGTCCATGCCCATGATCAACTCGCTGATGTTCTAACCAAACCATTGGCGAAGTCTGTTTTCCAACACTACTTATTCAAGCTTGGAGTTGCTTCCAACTGCCAGCTTGAGGGGGGCGTATAGATGAAGCACGTGTGTTGTACTTACATTGTTTGACTAAGTCTTGTATAGTTGTTAAGATAGGTTAAATCTGCACATATTGTTATCTATTCATTAGGTAGTTTAAATTCAAATTCCTCTCCTTGATTATAGGATTAATCTTGTACCAGAGTCATGTATTTAATTACTTGTAAAGTTATCAATGAAGTTAAGTTTTTCTTCACAAATTCTTTACCTCTTTAATACACCTTCAGCTTTGATATAGTGAAGGTAGGAGGCGGAGAAGATGAAAATGAGAAGGAAAACGACGGCATAGTGACGAAGGAGTTTTTTCCGGTAAACAAGGGAAAAAAATGTGCGAGGCGTTGATTATGGAGTTTCTGGAAACTCCATGGACCTCTCGTTTGAGAGGCAGAAAGAGATTGCTGGAGGCGGAGAGGTACGGGTGATGCAGCAAGCGTCACAGTCACAGCAGGTGAAGAAGAGTAGGAGAGGGCCTAGGTCTAGGAGTTCACAGTACAGGGGGGTCACGTTCTACAGGAGGACTGGGCGATGGGGGTCTCATATCTGGTACTATTATTGTTTTTTTTCCCCCCTAGTCTATTGGTCATGCCTTTGCTATCCGGACCTCGTATCTTAGCGAAAATTTTACTTTATTGTTGTTGTAAATTTGTTGATTTGGTTTGGGTGACTGAAATATGTTTACTTCGAATTCGATACTTGTGTTAAGTTTCTAGGACTGTATATCAACATTTTTAGTGGTTTTTTGCGCAAGGGCAGTGTCTTTAAGAGGGTAATGTTGTGTTTGGCTGATTTATTGTAAGGTACGTATCTAACGGCTAATTATATCCTCTTTTATGTGCAGGGATTGCGGGAAACAAGTCTACCTGGGTACGCATGAATTGGCTACTGTTTTTCAGGATTTACATCTTAATTTATTTTCAATTTTTCATCGGCAAATGGATGTCGTTTGTTGCGAATCCTCAAATTCCAATTTGTTTCGTTATCCTTTACTTTTATAAATATTAACGTAATGTCGGATTTATTAGGTGGATTTGATACCGCTCATGCTGCAGCTAGGTGAGTGCATCTATTTACTACATATTTTGAGCAGTTCCTGGACGATAAAATAACTCAATAAGGATGGTTATATATATATATATATATATGAAAAAAGCATGGAGTTACTAAGAAAAAGCAACAAATAGAAACGAAAATT
>JAOSBK010000205.1:9220860-9258855 GCA_027568895.1 Erythroxylum shatona | reverse complement strand
TTATATATATATATATATATATATATATTCAAATTTTCGTTTCTATTTGTTGCTATTTCTTAGTAACTCCATGCTTTTTTCTCCTTACCCTTTTTATTTCGAAATCCAGAGCCTACGATAGAGCTGCAATCAAGTTCAGAGGTGTTGATGCTGATATCAATTTTAACCTTCGTGATTACGACGAGGATTTGAAGCAGGTTGGTCATTGCAAATGACACCTACGTTAAGCAAATTATTATTCAAGCATTTTCTGAACTTGGCTTCTTTCTTAATCGGATATATGTGCAGATGAAGGATCTCTCCAAGGAAGAATTTGTGCACATTCTTCGGCGACAGAGCACTGGTTTTTCAAGAGGGAGCTCAAAATATCGAGGGGTAACCTTGCACAAATGTGGCCGATGGGAAGCTAGAATGGGTCAGTTTCTTGGAAAAAAGTGAGAAACTACTTTATGAATTTCTTGTTCAATTTATACTATACTCGAACGTATATAAAGCGTGTTTCCTGCATTTGTGTGTGTGCTGCTTCAAACCAATAAAAAAAGGGCTCAGTTTCGTAATTTCCATGTAACCCAAAAAAATAAATAAATCTAAATATCACAGTATTTTTGCAAAGAAGAGATGACTGGCAGTGGTATTTTCATCATGGAAATTACGATGCTTGCTTGCAGGTATATTTATCTTGGGCTATTCGACAGCGAAGTAGAAGCTGCAAGGTCTCAGTGATCATGATTTACAGTCTACTGATACTGAATTTATTACCCTGAATTCTCAACCTCAATAGGCATCCATCAACTTTTGATTTTCTGGAAACCAGGGCTTGTGACAAAGCGGCTATCAAATGTCATGAAAGGGAAGCAGTAACAAACTTTGAGCCAAGTTCATATGCGGGGGAGAAGATATCTGAGGCCATTAAGGAAGGTATTGTGATTTATATGTGCTGCTATGTGTGTTGTTGTATTTGGCAGGATTCTGAAGAAATCATAACTGAATTCTTTCCCTGAGTTCATTGATCCGAGTTTGGTAATGGTTTTCTGATTCAGGTGGTGACCACAACCTTGATCTAAATTTGGGAATATCTACTTCTTTTGGCAATGGCTCCGAGGAAAATGAAGGGTATCTACAATTCAATTCAATCCCCTATTCTGTACTCAGTGGGAGTTCAAGGGTAATTTATGTCCTTTCAATGTTTAAGTATTCATGTTTCTTATTGATTATTGTAAGTTTAGAGCATTACTTGACTTTTTAATAGCAAATCAACTGCCCTTTTTCTGTGGATGATGACACACTTAGTATTAGGCAAAGTATTAGGTAACGATGTGTGGGTTCTTCAAACTATGAGCATGGCTCTGTTTGTTTTCTCCATTTCTTGCTAGTTCGTAATAATGTATCTTATGCTTATTCCATTTACTGATGTTATGTTCTACACGGTCTGACTTTGCAGGTGGAGAACTCAATGATTCCAGTAATGGTTGATCAACCTTTCAAAGGGCTAGTGAGGAAATCTGATCACCATATGTGCTGGAATGGCTTATATCCTAGTTTCTCTCCCGTTGAGGTACTGACATGTTGCTGTGTCCGTGTGTAAATTTATAGGATCCTGTATTTTTCTGCTGAAATTAGCCGCTGAATCCACTAGTGATTTGTCACTCTGACCTTGGAATAATATATATTCCATGGAACTATATATTTTTATTCAACTTGTTCAAGTTTTTAGAGAAAGAACATAAGGGACTTAAAATGGCCGATCAGTGTTGTGTTGTTTGTTAATTGCTACTAATTCATGATACATAGCATCAACAAATTTTCTTTTTCTACATTGTTTAAGAGCTCTTGATAAAATGACTATGTATCTGTCAAAACTTTTATTTGCTTGGCCTTGAAAAGACGGCGTTTTGGTTGTAATATTTTGACTTTACATTTTGGCAGGCAAGAGCAAAAGATAAAAGGATTGAATTGGGTTCTTCACATCACACGGACTCACAAACTGGACATGGCAATTGCATGGTCAGGTCACTGCTTCCCCAATGACACTGTTCTCTACTGCAGCATCATCAGGATTCTCAAATTCAGCTAGTACTCCCTCCGCTGCCATTCTTCCATCTAAACATCTCAATCACCCACCGACACGTAATCTTTGCTTTACTTCACCCTCGGCCACCGCCACACATGCCTCTCAAGTCTGTTGTTCAATTAAGTCACCTCAGGCTCCACCATGACCTCCTATCCGTAGTTTACTGGATAGCTACTAAGTTGAAATTCATTCTCCGATTCAATATTGATTCCATAACATACCATGCTAATACTTATTTCTGACTTTGGTAAAACAATTATATATGAAACCTTGTTAAATATGTGAAAAGAATACTAATCCCGTCTCAAAGTGTTTCTATGAGCAGCGATAGTAGCAGTGACGCCGCAAATAATGGTTTATTTGAGCAAATACTTCAAATGGAATCATAACATATAGTTGAAGATGCAGAAATTTGTGGTCACTGAAATCTAATACAACTTAAACTTCCCTTTGAGACAAACGCAGAATCGGTATGTTTGACCAAAGGGCTAGAGATGTGACTGTGACTCTAATTCTATGATTGACCAAAGGGACCTGCTCCTAGAGATGTGACTGTGATTGTATTATACGTCGTAGCACTACCAGAAAAAGTAAAAACGTATGCTCCGGCTCCGCTCCTTTGCTGGACAACAAAAAGTGCGTGGGCAGATAGGAACCCAATAGAGAAAAGCTATTTTCCCGTTCTCTCTCTTCTTATTGACGCCACAACTTTGTTCCTTTTTCTCGTACAAGGATGGAATAAGAATTTTTGTGCCTCTTCCTGACTCCAAGGACATAAAAAGCTTTGGGAGTTCAAAAGCGGTTGACAGTACATAAACCTTTCGAAAGACATATTTCTTTTTGTGGTGGACAAAAAGACAATGCCGCTAATGCACGTTTGGTTTGTACGACGTCGTTACGAGGAGTTTGTTAAGTAATCGTCTTACCAATAATTTAAGCTGTTGTGTAAGGTCAATTTAATTAGTTTTATATATTCACTAACACACCCCCTCAAATGAAAGCTTTTTGAGCTTGAAATTTGCACAGGATCACTCTACCTTGTGCTGAATAATAGGTGGATGGTAGGATTTGAACTTACGATTACTTGGTCACAAAGGCTCTGATACTATATTAAATGATCATTTCACCACAATAACTTAAACTGTTATGTGAGGCCAACTTAATTGGTTTTATATATTCACTAACAAAGTTCTTGTTCTAATCCTGCCTTTTAGAGGGTTCATTGCCAAATCCTTAAAATTTATGCCAAATTTCTGAACTAGATTATTGAAACAATTTTTTCTTTGCATTTTACAAGCAAATTATTTACGTGATTTGAATCCGTAATTTTTTTGATCACAATAGAACAATCTTATCAATAATTTCAAGACGAGATGGATTGGGACGCTTAAAACAACAAAACTAATATAGGACCACATAAATGTGTAGATTGGAACCGCTCCCACATAAATGTGTGGATTTTAGATGGATCGGAAAAACAAAAATAGTTGATATTAATATATCAAAACATATGATTTTAATATCATATTTATATTAATCAAATATTATTTATATGATAATTCAACCCAGCTCTTAAATTTTAACTAAATTAATTAAATTTGATTAAAATTAATTAATTATTATAATTATTTTAAATTACAAATTTTAAGTTGAATTTAATCGATTAGAGTAGAAGTTAAGTACTTAATTAAATTATTATATTAGTAAAATTTAGTTAGTTCATCTCTTCCCATTATTTTTCAATTAAAGTCTAAGGTAAAAGGATTTTTAAAAAAATTGAAAATCGTAAAAATTATGAAATTATTATAAAATTTTAAACTATACAAAAGATTTATGAATAATAATAATAATAATAATAATAATAAACTATTAATAATATTTTCTTCTTATAATTGATACGTCGTATCGATCACTCTTTTCTCAAGACTCAGTAAATGGTAGTTGCCGATGAAAACATGGCGAGAACTTGACGAAAAGGAAGGAGAAATGATACTTACAGCAGTTCTTTCTCATAGCAGCTTTGACTCTGGCATTTCTTTTGATTTTTGAATAATAAAAATAATTGTGTTGAAAATTGAAATAAAGGGAAGAGAGAGAGAGGGAGTAAACTCATTTAGGGTTTGTATGACTTTACATTTTTCCTTCTACCCTAAGCCTTAAGCCTTCCCCTTTTTATTACCTTCGTAATAACCAGACTGAAAGCAACCTTACCACTTCCTCTAACTCATCATTCATCGGGTTCACATCTTCTAGTTAAAAACGCTTTTGAACCACGTGGGCCCAAACGTAAAATAATTAACTCTTTAATTATTAAAAATAATGTTATTTTTTCAAAAAATATTATTATTTTAATTAATTCAACTTAAACTGAATTTAGTTAGTCTCTTGAAACTAAGTTCGGTCAATTACAACTATAACATTTATTAGAATCAAATTTAAGGGTGAAAATTATCTTAAGATCTAGCTAACATTTACTACTACGACCTTTTTTTCATCCTTTTCAAAAGCTTAAAAGTCAAATAATATTTAACATCCACGTCTAAAATTATAAGATTCAATAAATTATCACATATTTATGTAGATTGTTAACAAAAATCATAAAATGTTGATGACATGTAAAATAAGGAGATAAATAATTGAATGATGTGAAATATAATGTCATTTTTTAAAATAACATTTAGATGCATATTTGACTTTTATTTTTGTTTTAGAGTTCTTATGAGTTTATATGTAACTCTTTTTTTGTTCTTGTTTATGGGTAATATGATGATGCTTTAAGGGTATTCAATTGAGCAGAACTACAATTGAGTACTTAATATATAACTTTTTGGGTCACGTGGTTGTATTCGATGTGGAGATAAAGATTGATTTATAAATTATACCATGAATCGATCATTCAAAACAAGGCGAAATAGATGAAAACATAATTCACTATAACAAATTAGAGTTGCTTAAATGAAAGGACACATTAAGAGTTTTACGTGATAAGAAGATATCATTTAAGTTAAAAAGTAAATTTTTAAAATTTTGGTTGACCATACTCTATGGACGAGATGTTGGCCAATCAAACAAATGCATAACTATAGGTTAATTGTGGTAGAGATGAAGATGCTTTGTTGGATATATAACCTTATAAGAAGAGATAAGGTCAATAATATAATGGTAAAAGATGAATTGAGGGTTGCTAATATTGATGGTAAATTAAATGAGAAAATGTTTAGATGATTTAGACATGTTAGGAGAAGACATCTTGACACCTTAGTGAAAAGATGCAAAAAGATTATACTTAAGGACCGTAAGAGAATAAGAAGAAGACCAAAGGGGAACTGAGAGGAGGTGATAAGGTATGATATGATTCTATTAGAGCTTACCAATGACTTGACCCTCAATAGAAAATTTTAGCGAATTATGATATAGGTTAATGATCTTACATAGAGATTTCATTATCTCTTAATAAGTCTTGAAAATTTCCTTCGATTATTGTACTTGTATTTAATCTAAATACTTTTGTTTTTAGTACTTAGACGTTTTGTCATTTTAGTTAAATATTTTTAACCTTCTCATTCAATTGTTTGTTTGTTTTATTTATTTTCTTACTTATCTTTATCTTTATCTTTATTTATATTTCTATTTTTATTTTGAATTTCTTTTTATGTTTAAATTTAATTTTACTGTTATTTTATTGTTTATTTCTTTGGATTTTGTTTTCTTCAAATTGTTTTGAAAATAAAAACAACTTGTCTTTTTTTTCTTTTCTCCTTTTCTTGTGTGTCTATCAAGAACAAATTTTTTACTAGTTAGGGGTAATATTGTGTACTTTTGGACCTCTCTAAACTAATGTTATAAATATCTTACTTATATCAAATTTAGTTATGGTACAATACTATATCGGTACTAGTCAATACTGGTATCAATTCAGGTTATTTTTTAAAATTACAAAATAATCCCTTATTTTTTAAAATATAAAATAGTCCTTTAATATATTGTATTATGTAATTTTTAGTTTCGCATCAACTCTGTCTGCAAATATCATAACAATTGAAATTTGAAATAATAGCAATCTATTTATTTATATTAATAGTACTTTTCACATATTTCTCATATAAACAATAAATACAATTAATATAAAAAATCATCATGCAAATATAATATAAAGTATTTAAAATATTACAATTTCATCTTATAATAAATAATAATTACATCAATACATCAAATAAAAAGAATAATAAATTTTCATAACTCTAAGTATTATAATAAGAGTTTATGTCGAGAAAACAACCAACTAAAAATGAAACCTGATATCAAAACATTTATAGTTATATTTAAATTTGCATATATAGAATTTAACATATGCATCAAATAGAACTGAAGTTAAAAGAAGAGAAGAAATGAAAAACCTGAAAACTTCATTTAATCGAGTATATACTCAAATTTCATTGATTCAAATTCTCATTTGGTATAAAATTCTCATCATTAAGAGGAATTTTATCATCATCATTATTCAAATTTATTACACCAAATAATATGTCAATACTTTTCCATCTAAGATTATCTTCTAAGTCATTCTCATCTATCAAACTCAATTTCTCAAAAACCCAATATGCCATTGGTCAAGGTAAATTAGATCTGCAGAACAAGAGTCTTAGTAAATAAATAAATTTAAATTATTAAGAAATTACAATAAAATATATTCAACTTAATAATAATATATGATAATAACATATCTTTCTCGAAGCTTTAAATGATATTGAATAAAGATTAAGTCATTCAAACTTTGGTATTCCAATATATTCCTTTTCTTAAAATGGATGAATTCAAATATAATCTAATTCCGTTCCCACATTGGTACACTCACATATTGACTCAGAATTCAAATTGCAAACCTTTTCAATTCTGAAATATCACTTCTAAATTAATCCACTAAGCAACTGTAAAATAACAAAAGTAATATTATAAACAAAATAATGTGATGATTAATTTTTAACATGTAACAAAAGTGAAAAAAATATACACCTCGCTTAAGTTTGTCTCTTTGACGAATAACAATGGGCATCCCATAATTACCATAACATCCTTATCAACCTCCACATGTGAGCTTGGGAGATTTTGCATAATCTCATGGGCAATAATTATTGTAATCGTTAATAGCATTTCTTATTAACTTCAGTTTTTCTTGTAAAACTTACTATAAAATAGATACTAGGATTAAAAAATGCCTCAACTGTAAACAATGGAGAGTAACATTGCCTTTCTCATCACTCATTGATGACTACAAGATGAAGTGTGTATAAAGAAAGCCCATTTTTTATATTAGCCTTGATTGCTCCCTTCTCCCTCTCCATGACATCATAAAAAACTTACTATTGCTTTTTTTGTCATTATCAATCAAACAAAGTATCCTCACTAAAGGCTCTCAAACTTCGATGATATATTGACATTATGACCAAAATTCATAATTTAAAGTCCAATTTAGCATTAGAACTAATATATTGAGATGCAACTCATTTATCATTTGTAAATATTTACCTTAACTCTTTTTCATTATAATAAGAAAATCAAGTGATAAGAAATTAGTTGCAAATCTTGTAATAACAGTACGACATAAATTTCTACCATTAATGAAATCTTTTCCCATTAAATTCAGGACCTATGTGTGATTATAAATCATCTTGATCTTTTTTTTTTTTGTGCTTTTTGTACAGTCTCAAATATATGAAAATATTTAGCATCCCTTATATTTTCGATATGCGGCACAAAGAGTTAAATAAAAAGAATTATACCTACTTAACCATCTTCTTCCAACTGCTTTGTAAACAGAATCATTATCACTAATAAACTAATGATATTTTCTGGCTCAAGTTAATTCACAACTTCATTGAATATCTAAAATATAATATCAACATCTCTATCAAGGCCAAATGCATGAATAGACTTTAAAAGCATTATCCTTTCTATAGAATAAACAAAAAATTGATAATAAGCTTTTATCTTCTATTTGTCAAACTATTGTACATGATTGAGCACCCATAAGTAGCATAATTCATTTTTTTCATCCAAATAATTATTTATTTCATAAACAAAGTTGCTTAAAAGCTTACCTTTGTAATCATTGATCAAATGAGCTTTATATTGTAGATTGTAAAAGGCAGTAGCATTTACCATAGTATGGTAATAATATGGTAATAATAAGATTGAGCAACATGGAATACTATAACTGAATCATACTATCATCTACCCATTATAATGTCCATATTATGAGTTGCTTCTTTAGATTGTAAGACATTATGGATTGAAAGTTGATCTCCAGGAGTTGTTTGCAGTGTAAAAAAGATAGACATTTTTCTTTTTCTTTTTCTCATATCAGGTGTGATATTTTCTTCTCGTTGGGTAAAAATAACACCTTCAATATTCCTACTATCAACCTATAATATCTCAAAGGGAACTTGCACTACTAATTTCGTAGTTCAATCTTTGCCTTTGTCTTTTTTCATACTGATACTCTTCAAACAAAGTCTTCATTTGACATTTTACATCATGACTCATTTTTTTATAAGGCTTCACATCACCTTTAATATGAGCTAAATGCCTCTTTAATCTAGTGATTCTTTCAACTTTCAAATTTTTCTTACAATACAAACAAATAGTATGATTCTTTGTTTCATAAATCAATATAAAATGAGCCTAAGTTAGATCATCAAATCTTCCTAAACTTGAAGCTATTGAATCATCAGGAGTACTTAAACTTTTTTCTATCTATCTGTAAAAATATATAAACATATATGTCAAAATTAAATTAATAACATTATATTCAAAAAGTAAACTTGTTGTATATAACATCATTACATAACAAATTTAATAGTACATAACTATACAACATCACTACGTCTTTCTTTAGTAAGTTACATTGCAAAAATAAATTTATTATACAAAATTTAAAAAATTATTACTTCAATATTATATTTTCACATTATATTGAGTAATGATTATACTCTCATTAATCAGGGCATATCTTAAAACTCATTTTAATATAATCACAAAGCAATCCAATTACCTTAGTTTAACTTAAATATAATTAATGAGAAATTAAATTACCTAAAGTGTCACTTTTCAATTCCCATGAACTATTTTATATTATGTATTTAACAATACATAAAATAGGATAATGAATGTGCATTTGTAATTTTACTATCATATTAGAAATATTCTTTTCTAAAGTTTAATCTTGTGTATTTGTAATGCTATTTTCTAATGACAATAATATATAAATGAAAACATTAATTCAATAAACTCAAATTTTATCTCATTTTTATGATTATTAAAATAAAAGTAAACTCAAATTGTGTATACAAAATCACCTTTGATCCTTACAAAATCATGTAAATAAGATATATAATGAGTAAATGATATCAACAATTTCTAAAAACAAGTTAAATTTTAACTCTTAAATAAAGTGTTACATAAAATTAAAAGTATACCCTTAATTTGTAATTTGTAATCGACAATACAAAGACATCACAACCTCACAAATTCACAATTCACAATTCACTAATTCGTTCACCCACCACACGGTCCACACCACCGTCCACCAACTAAAAACTAGTTACTCAACCCACCAAGCAATTCAGTCACCTAGGAGCTATAGCCACAAACCAAGAACCAACCAATTCCACCCATATAATCTCACAATTTAGAAATAATTTAATCATACAAATCACAAAAAATACAATAGATTTAAGAACTAGTTGACAATGGGAGAAAAGGCTAAACTGCTGAAACAACTTCGTGCTATGGAGTTGTAGATGGAGGAGGAGCAAGTGAGCAACCTAAAGGAGTAGGTTTGAGAATCGAGAAGCAGTATGGATGATGGATAGCAACATATTTGAAAACCAAAGAGGCAAGAACCAAAGGAGCAGATGATGATGACGTGCTAGCAACAACGAGCAGATGAAGATGGCTAGTCGACAATGAGGATTGAAGTAGAGAAGAGGGAAAGCGGTCAGAGAGCCAAGTGAGTGAGTAAGGCATAACTGAGGAATGTAGAGGCAGAGTTTTGGGGGGGTGCAGGTAATTAGAGTTTTTTAGAAAAAATCCTTAAAATTTTTAAATATATATTTTCCCCAATATTTTATAGGTATTGCTGATACCAACTGAAATAAACGATACCATTTGGTACCTAAAACCGGTGTAGTACACGCATAATTCACACCATTTTTTGATTAATATAACAAGTACTAGTTAGTTCAGTATGAAATTTCAAATAATAATTTAAACCTTGCATTTCAATGAAATTTCTATTAGAATATTGTTGTTGTTGTTGGATTATATGTTGATCACTTATTTAGTATATACATAGATATCTACTACTATAGGTTCTTTATGAAATCTTAAAATAGCAATTAATAAGCGGCATTGGAAGTGCCAGACACTACTCCTAAACTTGTTTGGTACATATTTAGTGAAGTTCTTCTAATGTGTGTGGGGCGACTTTATCCTATCACTTGTCTTCTTGCTAAAAGGGCTCCAAAGCTCCAACCTAAACCAACCAAAAATGGTTTCTCTTTTGTTGTGAGGAGATAAAAAACTAAGCCATCAAATTAGGTTGGTGTTCAACTTCAAGTCATTTTAGATATACATTCATAGGTCTACTCAAATGTACTAGGTATACTTTGGATTTAGCGAGGTGAGTGATAAGTGCAAAAATTATATCTTTTATCCTCCTAAACTTAGTCCATTTTGTATTTTTATTACACATTTGGGCATGATTATTCATATTTTATTATTTAATATCTAAAATTATTTATGCTGAAATTTCTCACTTTATTAGGAAATAAACAGAGAGAAAAGATAGCCAGCATTCCAGCAAAACCTATAACAGAAGGAGTAGGGTCGTTCTTAATATTTTGTAGGCCTAGGAAAAGTAGAAAAAGTTCCTATATATGCTTATTTTTGGGTCCTCTTATAGAATAAAAATAAATAAAATATAAGTCCTTTTTGTTGTTATTTACGAGGCCCCTATTTTATTTCATTTAATTTTTTGTAAAGATAAAAATATATCATATTTTATCGTTTATAACGACGGGCCTACCCTACCCTTGCCCAGAGTCGGCCCTGAAAAGGTGGCAAAACGATAGAAGCAATCCAAAGCAAAACGCCGTGTAAAACCAAAAGAGCACAAACATACAACAAGACAAAAGAGGACAACGACAACGCGGATTGAGAACAAATAAAGACCAAAACAATAATCCAAATAGCAAGAATAAAAGGCAGCAAACAAGTAAAAATGCAGCACCACATGTAGCAAAACACTACAGTAGATGAGAAGGGCGTTAAAACAACAGCCAAAACAGAAACAACAGTGTAGAGTAGGGAGAGTCAAAATAAAGCTGAAACACATAGCAGTTGGGTTGGGAGGAGGAGAAGCATCGTACAAGCAACAACTAAAATAGATAGAAACTAGAGAAAAACACAACAAAAATCCCAATAGAGCCGACATTCTCTGTTCCAACTCTTTTCAAAATGGAAGAGATAAGAGGAAGCTTATTAAAGAGCCAGCGACATGCGGCTCTTGGTGTGTATTGAGAGCCTATAAAAAGGAAGCGATGGAAAAGGAGAAAGCATCGAGCATCACACGAGAGTTACAAAAATTTCATAAAACTTAAGAGTTGTTGGTGAAGAAAGCTAGTGCGAGGAGGTGTTTGGGTGGTACGAGACTTACATTAGCTATTGGAATTGAGCTTTTGAGAAGAATTTCATGGTTTGAGTCATCAGGTCAAACCATGAAATTTCGCTAGCTGGTTGGTTGAGGTTCTTGGGAGCTAATGATGTCTTCTTTGTGATAATTGCATTAATCAGTTCCGAGTCAGGTTGTAGTTAGTAAAGGGAGATATTGAGAACTCAACTAGTGAGTGTCTCTACAGTTGGTCTACCATATAGCTCGAGATGTTGATGATAAGAATCTGAACTTAGATGATTGAACTTATGGGGCTTAATGCATGCTTGATCACTTGTTAACAAGCATGTTTATTTTCTTTATGTTACGTTTCTAGTGTTAACAGTATCTGTTTTATTAATTAGTTCAAGTTTCTGATCAAACCCCCCATCTGTAAGTGTATATGGTATATGGTCTAGCCTAATGTGTGCTTTTCCTATTAGATGAGGCCAAGATTTAAATGACTAAATTATGCAAAAGTAATATCATTTGAGAACAACCTGATTGAAGTAGGTATTTGAATCTGGAATTTTAGAGGTTGTATGGTAGAGTTGATTAATGAGAAAACTTTCAGACCTGAGTTAATTTGTTCAGCCGCCCCTGCGTATTCCGTTTTTTGCCTGTGATTTATCTCATCTCATTATATATTTGCAGATTCTATAAGTCTTAAAGGTCAAAAAATGAAGGCCTAAAATATCTTTGAAAAGAAGAAATACTATAACTACACAATCTAATCTGATGAGCAGATTGTAGTCCAACTACATATATTTTGTGTATTTGCTTGATTATGATTAATCTATGCATGGAAACAAGTCGTTCATACTCGGTTTGTGTTTAGGGAGTTATTTAGAAGCTATAATGCACTTATATGGGGAAGAGAGCAACGTTACTCATCATAATGATTATTTTATGCATTATAAAGCATATTATTATTTGTAGAGATACTTACCATTTTTCAATATAAATTACATTATATTTAATCATATATTAATTTTTAATTGAATCAACTAACATTAAAAAAGAAATTCTAATCAAATACCTTCTATTAACTCTAATATCTGACATGCTAATTTACAAGGAAATTGACACCATAAAGGACTAAATTCATGCAATATGACATTGTTGACGTGGCAACATTAAGATCCCATCGTACCACGGGAATTTCTAGTCACACACATAAATAACTAGTAGTCTAGTACTACAATACATTATCATTGAAATTTACTGTACGAGCTATAATGTTGAGGCAAAACCCTACTAAGGTTGGATTTCTTTTGGTTTAGAGATACTGAAAGCTCTATACGAGATTAGTCTTCTCTTCTATTTGCCATTATAAGGTTGGATTTCTTTTGGTTTAGAGATACTGAAAGCTCTATACGCGATCAGTCTTCTCTTCTATTCGCCAAGTATACGTTTGTTCTGCTTCAATTTTACCTTCTTCTGTTCATACGTTCATAAGGTGAATACAGATTTTTCAATCTAATGCTTAATATTTTTAGATGAAATATTCAGATTAGAAAAATAATTATAGGGAAAAATAATTATAGGGTACCACTGAGAGGACGATTGGTTCATACCGAGAAATAGTAATAATAATAAAAATAAATATATTAAAGAATAGAAATGGATATCATCATTATAATTATAATGGTCCATTAAGAGAAAAGAGTGATTACTATATAATTAGCTTATAAAACTATTAAGAAATAAAAATTTATTGTATTTTAACTAATTATATTATAATTAATTAAAATATTTTAATTAATAAATAATTATATTATAATGTTGATTAATTATATTTTAATTAATTAATTATAATATAACTAATTAATAATAATATTATAATTAGTTAATTATATTAGTATTAAAAACATTTTTTAAAAAAAACCACTATTAAAAAATAGGTTTCCCTCCCAAAATAAGATATCAAACTATTAAAAATATTCCTTATTAACTACTTCTCAAACCCATGAACCAAATACCCATCAGTCTTTTACGGTACCCTTTGCCTAAGTAATGCTACTCTCATTTTTCCTTTTTGTAATTCATATTTTATTTAAAATCATAGAAGTGTTGTCAATATATATATATAGGTTCTTGAATAAACATTGACGATGCGATGCAACAAAGTGTATATATCTCATGCTCCGTTCTTTTATCTATATTTGGAATCAGAATTACCCTGAAGAAAGCATCGACAGTACGGATTCCAGCTCCAACACAATCCGCAACTTCCATGAAAGCCCCAACAATAGGTCAGAAGCTGCAAAATTTGTATTAATGCACTGCACAGACTGACACGTCTGTTTCCCATTCAAGATCAACTGCACTGTTGTTGGTATACAACTCAAAAAGGGAAAGAGAGTGTGCAAACTTAACCTATTCAGCTCACTAGCAATCAAGTTTCGATCCGCTAATAACAGAGCAAAACACTCGACAGCTCATTAGGCCACTTCATGATATACTGCGTCTCATAGTTACAACCTTCATTTCGCAGCCTTACGTAACCTGCGGACACCACAAAGACAAGCCACCCATTACAACAACTGTCGTTATGATATCGTGTTGAAATTACTCACGTGGTTTTGATAACTTGGATCTAATAGATATACTAATTCCACCAATAATAACACTTGATAATAACGTGCTTGCATTACCAACCTCTAACAAATCTCTAATACAAAATGAAGCTCAAAACAAAACTTAATCAAGGCTAAAGAAACTGTACAGCTAATAAAAATATCACACACAATAATCGACACAACTTGTGTCAATCAACTGACACAGTAATGAATACAAAATTGAGCCAGAAACTGAAAAATTTTGAGGCAGAGGCAAAACAAACAAACCCAAAATCCAACACACTCAAAATCTCGGAATTCAAGAAACAAAAAAGAAAAAGATCAAATGACCAACAAGAAACAAAGCTAGAGTCTGTTCTTACCTGCTGCCTTTGGGACCCCAATTTTCGGGAGTTTGATCCTTCATCAGGCTCATCAACAAGACCATTCATAGGACAGTCCAGTCCTTCAGTATATGGTACTTGAATGCAAATATCCTCTCTTTATGATTCTTGCTAACCAAGTAAACCATCATCCATCAAAATCACATCTGAAACGTTCTGCTATACAAGTTGCCTGAGCTGGGCATTCTAATCTTTGAATCTTCATAGCCAGCAGCATAGAACTTGTTGAATCCAAGTCTCTCATTCCTGAGGAATTCTGCCATTGCTACATTATTTCCACCCTGAAACTCATTCCAGCTATCCCAGTGTCCATTTGATGTGATCCAATTCCTCGACTGTGGCAGGGACAGCTGTGCAAAAGAAGATGATAAATTGCTCACTTGCGATTGATCAACAAGCCTCGAAGAAATTCCATAAGAATCACCAAGAGAAGAAAAGCTATCCCCATTGTCAGTGTATCTTAAGTTCTGGTGCTGAGGGATAGATCTTTGCATCAGAAGTCTTGCCTCATTTTCAAAGGTATTCATGGGTTGTGGGAAATTTAATCTCATATCTAGGCCTGGATTGTTAAGCCCGCTGTGAAGCCTCCCTTTACCAACAGCCAAAATTGCAGGATCCATAAACTCAATGTCTGTACTGCCTCCAATATTTCCAGTTGGAGGAGCCTGATATGAATTTCTAGGAAATGAAGAAGAGTCGAGCAGATGATTCCCTACAAAGAGAGCATTAAATGAGAGTGATCACGAAGCAGGTCAGGTTTCAATGATATCAATGACAAATGACACTAACCAGGTATACCGTCAAAAGTCTGGTCTACTCTCTCATGAGAGGAAAAGCCAGGAGGAGGAGCTCTATTTGGCACAGAAAATCCAGGTGGTGCAGAAATTGGAGCTCTGGAACCAGGTGCTGGCTCAAAAATAAAAAGATAGATCAGTTGCTAAATGCACATGACTTATGGCATATCAACTTTATTGTTCATCAAATATTTAACAACAGCTCAAAATGCAATAAAATAGCAAAAAGAATCTGAGGAATATAATAAATATCTACTTGGAAATTGTGGACATTTAAGATAAAAAATGGTGCTTAAATTCCAAGCTTAGGGTAAGAATATTTAATAACTCACCAGCAGGCCTATGAGAGAAGCGAGAGGCACCATTGGTAAAAGATTCAGACTCCTCAAAATTTCTTGAAGAAAGACCATTGACCATCCCAAGCTTATCCATATACAAGTTTCGGCTTTCAACCAAATCCTGGCTGAATGTGTGGTTCTTTGGCAACTGCCGGAAGGCACTAAAAGATGCATCCACATCAAATGCTTGATTTCTAGAATCCTCCTGTCTAGCAAAAGAGAATCTAGATTGATTGGTGTTTTGTGCTTTCCAAGAATTCGGCACTCGAAATGAACTAGTCTGCCTATCATCTTCACCTAACAATTTTGCCAAATTTTGAGGTGAATTTAATGAATCATCCCATGAATCAAGGTCCAGTGACAATATATTTGAAATTATGCTGCTTTCACCAGCATGTAAAGTAGCAATACTATCAGCTTCACTCCGTGATCTCGTGATGTCTTCATTTGTCAGATCCCTTTCTAAGCTAGAGGCACTGCCTATCAAGTTCTCAGGATAACCATTAGGTAATAACGAATTGGTAGGTGCATGTAAACTTGTATGGTTACTGAATCTATTTTCTAGAGGGTCAGCATTTATGCCGGCCGCACCAACAATATCATTCTGCTGTAAAGAATAAGACCTCAAATGACTTGAAAGATGTAACGAATTAGCTGAATTCAGCATAGCACGAGTCATAACCTCTGGATCCTTCAGTCTCTGATTAACAAATGATATTATATCCTCCACTTCAGAAATAGATTTAGCACCAGCTTGGGAACACGGATCTGCTCTCCAATTAAACTGTTCCCTCAGATCACCTGCTCCATCAACAGATGTGACAGGACAGTCAGCAGTTGGTGCTGGTAAATGTTCTCTATATTGTTCAGGGAATGAATGCCGTAACCCTAGACTCTCAGGCGATTTGACCATAGTGTATTCAGACAATGAACTACTAGATCTACTTGATCCAGATATTTCATTTCTGATACTATTATCGACTCTCAAAGTAGACGTATCAGAGCATAAGTTTTGCAACTTCCGATCAGTTGCAGTAATTTCATCTTCTTCAGCAGTGCACGAGTCCACATTATGCATAGTGGAGCTTCCCATATTAGGTGCTATAGTATCCCAGTCATTCATAGAAGACAGGTTAGTTGATGACATAGTGGTGGTACAAGCAGTTGTAGCTAGTTTTTCGGGTTCAGTGGCTTGACCATCTCCATTGACAAATTTCTTTACGGGTTTCAACATATCCTGTTTACTTTTACCATTTGTAACTTCACATTCTTCATCCCAAGTTGCTTTCCCCCCTATATCAATATGCAATGTAGACACCTGGGCTGTGCTTGCAACTGGCATAGATAATGCCAATGTACTACTAGCTGTGTCTGGTTTAGGTTTGGTGAGTCCATCTGAGTATGCACTTCCAACTTGTGGTTGGTTTGAAGCACGCATACCCCTGGCATATTAATTCATTTTAGAAACGAGAAAATTAATTATATAATTTACCGTCCACAAGCAAATGGCATACCATGAAGCTGCAGCAGGAAGAGCAATAGATCTACCAGAATTCCCATTTGGAGGAGAACCTTTGACTGAGCTAATATTATTCTGCAAATAAACAAAGAAAATAGTTCGACAAAGATCTCAAGGACAAGATAGAGGCTAGTAGCAAGGGGTAAGGGCTCTTCCTCATCACCATCGGTATTCTAAGCAATGAAGATCCCACATTGTTCAGAAAATTAGAAGAACAAAGCTAAGATTCTTTTACTTATGATGTGCTGACTCGAAGTTATGGCTTTGTAGAGGAAGGCTTGACTATTTTATTTTTCTGCTCTAGAATGTTGTCTGGAAATGGTTGTGTTATGGGTAAGATGAACCTTTTCTACAAGGTCATCTTGGTTGGTAGATAAGTATAGGCTCGCTGTTGTGGATTTTGTGGTCATAAGGAACAATTTTTGTAGGGTTCCTCATGCCTTCACATAAGGTTATTCCTTTTGGTTTAGTAAAGTGATTTGCAGCATGGGCAATCTCTTGATTTGTACATAACTCTTACTTATTTTCTATATAAATTACTGATCTACCCAAAAAAAAAAGTTCTAAATCTCAGGTATGTATCAATTGTCAAGATTCTTTAGAAGTTCAGATGTAAATAAACATTGTCGGACAAAATTAAACTATTCAAGAGTAAAAAGAACTTACATTCGAAGGATTTTTGATAATTGGTTTTGCTGCAGAAACAGAACTATTCACACAATAGTCATCTAGAGGGGGAGGTAGCATACTCCCAGCCCGCCTTAGCGTACTACTTGTTGCACCAGCAATTTGTTGAACTCTACTCCTTCAACATCACCAACTATTAATTGATCTTCCAATTATATCACACAAAGTATACATATAACAAAAGGCAAAATGAGGGCTATATGAAACCAAAACAATAAATTTCTGAAAGAGGATAACAAAAACAAAATTCCAAACACAAAAATATGGAGAATTAAACTCTAATTTGTAGATCTCTTGTGAGCTTAAAAGATTCATTGAACACAACAAATGTTACCATTTTAAGAAAGGTTAACATTCAACCACAATTTCATTTTAGTCACTTGTTTCTCCAGTATGAAGAGATGACTAAACGACCAATAAACAAAACAAGTGAGGCCAGATAAAGACAAGACTGTAATTGTTGATGGAGGATTGAAGACAAAGAAGACCACACTAACCTATTCCAGCATCATTTCAAAGGATAAGCAGGTGACAAAAGATAGAACAATATAGATTACATCTATTGAGAGACATAAACCATCATCCTCATGCAAGTTATCAACAGATATAGATCTACCTTGTATAGGCTGAAATTATCTCATCTTTTGTAAAACTATCTTCCTGAGAACCCATCTCGTGCAAGTATAGACAATCAGGATTGGTGCAAGGCTGAAATAAAGAGAAGTTTATGCCAATTGAGTCACTTTACAGCTTAGATAATTCCACAAAGTAATTCTAATGAAGAGAGAAAATCTAATTATGTTCCATACCACATTTCTCAGCCAAGCGTGACAATACTTTGTTGTTCCAAAGCATGCCCTGATAATGCAGATACTGATCAAGAATTGCGTACAAACCATTTCTTTCTAAAATACCATCAGAAGTAGAAATGCACATACTTTAAAGATCTCCCATCCAAAACAAACCCATGTACAGATTGAATACAACGAACTGCTTCTTCCTCTTTTGAGTAAGTTATATATCTTCAGCACAAAAGAAGCAGAAGCCAAGGTTAATCAACAGTAAAAAGACAATAAAGTTATAGAAAACGATCCAAGATCACAAAAATGGATGAGCAATCAGATAGTTCTACTTCAGCATATGCTCTTCATCAAACCCAGCAAGTTTATTTTAATGGTTGACTGGTAAACATATTAAACTAAAAGTAAGTGGAACATTTGCAAACCCAGAACCAAACATGAAACGAGGCACTTACACACTACAAGTATTGTTTGGAAACTGTTGTATGACACCAGCTGCCGTTCGAGACATAGACACCTTTAGTACCTTTCCATACTGACCAAAATACTCTCTACGATGGAGCAGCTGCTCAAAATACAGAAAAAAAAATGGATAATCAGTTTCTGCTTTGAGATATATATGAAAAGGTAAGGAGGTGGATAGGATGAAAGAAAGGCTACATCTTCATCTGCAAGATTTAATGGCAGCCCAACTATGTAAACAAGGTTCCGTTGAATCACTCGCACACTGCTAAGCTGTTTCCTTCCTTCAGATGGTTTTGTCCTTGCCTTTTGAGATTTCCTGCGCTCTGTACTAATTTCAGCCACCAATCTGGAAATCCATTCACATAATCAGGTTACGAGTAAGAGGAAGAATGGGTTAATGCTATACAAGCCCTTTATACAAACAACAACCTCTCACAGCTTGCTGCCATCCCTACTATCTTTTCCTTGTCATAAGCAGTGCGACATGCTGGACATCGACCCTCTGTATCATCCTTCTCAGCCATGTCCATGATTTGGTGCCAGCACCATACACATATCTGCAATCGACATATGGTCACGCAATTAAGAACAATGATGACTCGCTTCCAAGCTCATTAATCTATTTCACCATACAGCACTCTTCTCTAAAGATGAAAAAGACAGTGCACTAGATTTACCCATACAAGGCTGACACATAACTGATCCCTACTAGCTTGCACCCATACAAGGCTGACACATAACTGATCCCTACTAGCTTTACTTCTTTTTAACTTAATTCCTTTTTAATGAACAGGGAAGCCAAGTTTAATTAACCAGAACTTTTTATTCATTTTTGCTATTTCTGAATTACAAGTCCCAAGGCATTCCTATCATAGTCTACAATATATAAAAGAATGCAGTAATGAAGGCAAAGAGCAACAAAGAAAACATTTTTCTCATCTAATTGCCCCAGATAGGAAGGAAAAAATGTAAAAACGCTGATAGAAGGGAAGGACTAAAGAAGAGAACATTGACTATGTTCTCCCTATTAAGTCAATGGTACAAGATCAAGATACAAAATGTAGGGCTGATGGCTTGCAGAGTTACAAAAGCCGAAACATTGCCCCTGCATAGACAAGCTTGCAGACACGGATAGACACACACAAGTAGCTGCAATATCGCAATCTACTAGCTTCCAAGTGGTTAAAGATAGGAAGAACAATGCTTTTCTTTGACACCACATAAAGATCATATATGGAAGACAAAATCACACTTGCTCACGTATAATTCCCATCAGAGAATAATAAAAAAGAACATTCTTGCTAGCCTCACAAACCTCATAGCCACATTTGCAAGGCTTGAGTTGTTGATCAGTCAAGTCCATCTCCTCTGTGCAGAGTGGGCAAGTTTTTTCTCCTTCGTCACTCATGGTTGGCCTAAAAAAACATCATCAAAAGTAAATCCATGAGTATACCAAACAAATACAATGTTTTGTTAAAATGGTGGAGTTAAACTGAACTACTAGAAAGCCACGGCTTAAATTGAACTGAATTTCACTTCAAACTTAAACCTGAAGTGAGGATTCAAGATTCTGTCAATACATAGATACATTAAGCAGTAAACTTCAAAAAAGAGAAATCTTTTTGGTCGGAACAAAACTCTCGAACGTACATTTGACCGACTACAAACGAAAAAATAAAAACAAAATTCCATAACCAACTAATGACGATTAAAATAAAAACCTAGAAAAATCCCCAATTTCGAGTCAAAAAGCATAGCCCTCCCACCACAAAATTGTAAATCGAAGGTCAAAACAATACTCTCACACTCACAAAATCACAATCCGAATACCCATCTTAAACCCAAATCAGCAACAACTTCCCAACCACTGACAGATAAATCGATTACACATCACCGGAGCTATATCGCAGATCAAGATAACTAATCAAGAAAAAAGAAAACCTCACCAGAAAATTTCAAAAGATAAAAAAGGAAAAAATAAATCTAAAAAATCAGTTGCATGTCAAAAAAGGATATCGAAATCAAGAAAATAAAAGGAACAGATCAAATCAAAAAAGAAATGGACTTTCCCAGATTTAGAGAAGAAGGAACAAGAAGTAGAGAAAAATTAGGGATCCTGAAAACAAGAAGAAGATCGAGGGGTAGGACTGGAAAAAATATGGATTCTTTTTGAGATGGAAGAAAGAAGAGACTTACAGTTTAGGGATCGAGAACATAAAAGAATGAGAAAGCAGAGAGAGAGAGAGAGAGAGAGAGAGAGTCTATGACGATGAGATTGAGAGAAGCGAAGCGCTCAGCGAGAGACAGAGAGAAGCAAAGGAAACCACAGGGGAGGCTTTTAAAGGGCAAAATGGAAATGTGGAAGCCGGAAGATGTCTTGCTCTTTGTTTGTGTGTGTTGGTTTTGTTTGGATGGTTCTTTTCGGCTGCTGCTATTTTAGTGTGTACTCCTTTCCCATTTTTGCCCTTCAATTTTCTCTTCTTTCCCGATATCTGCCCCTCGATCTCGTTGGGAACCGATGATTGCCGCGTTGGCGTTGTTTTGATTTTGATCACACGGTCTACATTTGTTCTTACTGTTGACGTAGTTACGCTGTTGATCAAACAACCGGTATTTGTTCACGAGGTCCTTGGATGTGCGGGGCCCCGTCCCCTCATCCGGGCCCAGTTGGATGTTCCATCAGGCCAGCTAGGGCCACGTGTTGCTGTCTTTTACATCGGACGGCCTTGATTAGATGAAGGCATTAATCAGTTTTGTCTATTCATATGACAGCATGATCTGAGTCCCCTATTTGCCACCTCGTCTTTAATAATAGTCAAAATTCTGTTGGTAGGGTTTAAAAAATGTTAACTTTGTAATTTGAAATAAGATACACCCAATTAAACATAACTATAAAAAACAATAGGAATTGAAAAGTCTATTTATAAATTTAAAAATAAGGTTACAAGTTGTCTTCTTTATTTTTATCACTCGATTTTTGTAACAAGTTACAAAGAGAAACTTGTAAGAATTATACTAACTTTTTTTTTGTTATTTGTTATCAGAAACTATCAAAATTCTTATGACCAACCATGTCGCTGTCATCCCATCAATTCCTTATATTCTCGTCTTTAACAACAAAGGATATAATGTTTAGAGCACTAAAATGAACACTCTCTTCATCTCTTAACACTTATACATAGAGAAAAGGTAGGTTACAATGCAACATGAGTTACATCTAAGATTCTCAAAGAATATCAAAAGAAAATTGCTAAACAAGTTGCAATAGAAACCACCTAAGTCAAAAAAAGTTTGAGATTTGCTCTAAAAGTGCTATCAATGTACTATAAATCTATATAGACTCTTTGAGAAATTTTGAAACTTCTCTTACAAAAAATAACTAGTTGCTTGATGCATATTCCTCCATTTGCAAGCTAAGGAGATCTTATATAATTTAAAGTGAAATAATTGTTGTAATAATTAATAACATTCTTCTATTAACTTTAGTTTTTTTAAAACAATGTTTAAAATAGACATTAGAATTTAAAAATGCCCCATAAGCAAATAATAGAAAGTAAAGTTATCTTTTTCATCTTTCATTGATGATTGTAACATAAAGTATATAAAAGGAAGGCATATTTTTTTATATTGGATTTGATTGCTTCCTTTGTCCTTTTTATACCATTATAAAAATAACTCATTATTGCCTTCTTCTCACTACCATCCAAACAAATTACTCTCACCAAAGGCTAATAAACTTAGATGACAAATTGACATTGAGACCAAAGTTTATGAACATCAAATATAATTCTAGAAACCTCTATTTTAGTATTAGACTTGATATGTTAAGATGTAACTCACTTTTTATTTGTAAACATTTGTCTCAGCTGCTTCATTTGAGTAAAATACTAAAGTGATAAGAAATTAGTTGCAAATATTACAATGTAGGATGATATAAATTCTTACCATTAGTGAAAATTTATTCTCATCATATTTAAAACTCAATCATGATTATAGATAAACTTTATCAATTTTCTTGATTTTTGCATAATTTCACCAATAATAGAAAATTATCTACCATCTCTTATATTTTTGAACATCTGAATGATGTAATGTGAACCACAAAAAGTCTAATAGAAAGAATTAAACCTATTTTACAACCTTTTTTGGCTACTTTATAAGTAACATCATCATTAGTGATGAATTGTACAATATTTTTAGGCCCATCTCATTCACAAGTTTATCAAATATTTCAAACAAAGTATCATCATTTCTTATAAGCTGCATCAGTGGACTTGAAAAACATTGTCTCTTTAGTAAGATAAACCAAAAAGATTAACAATAGGCTTATATCTTCTATTTGTCCAACCATCACAAGAGATTGAACACTCGTAAGTTATTCAAATCATTATTCCTTCATTTAAAATTACTTTTTATTTCAAAAAAAGAGTTGCTCAGAAGGTTACCTTTGTGGTCATCCCTTGTAGTCATCAATTGAAGGAGCCTTAAATCTTGGATTGTAAGAGAAAATAACATCTACCATAGGTTGGTAACAATAAGAACAAGTAATATTGAATGAGTCACCTACATCATACCATCATCTAGTCATTGTCATATTCACATAATAAGCTACTTGTTTAAATTGTAATGAACTACGAATTAAAGGTCAAGCTCTAAGAGTTGTTCGTGGAGCAAAAATGTTAGACATTTGTTTTCTTCTCTTCCTTACATTAGTTGTAGTAATCCTTTTATGTTGGGTAGGAATAACAACATTGCTAGTATCATCTTAACAGCTGTAAAAAAGCTTCCATTACTAATTTTATAATTAATTCTTTTCCTTTTTTTCTTATTTTGATACTCTTTAAGTAAAATTTTCATCTTCCATTTCACATTATGGCTAACTTTCTTACAAGAGTTCATATTACCTTTGACTCCCATCTAACTATTTCTTTAGTTCGGTGATTCCTCTACCTTTCAAATATTTGTTATAATATAAATAGTATGATTCTTCATATCAAGAATCAATCTAGCATGAGTCCAAGTTGAATCATCAAATCTTCCTAAAGTGATTAAACTATCAGAAGTACGTGAACTTCCCTCCATTTATATGTAAAAATAAATAAAGACATACGTCAAAATTGAATTAACAACTCCATAGATATAAAGAGAAATCTCTGTATATATGTAAAGTTGATGTTTATAAAAATTCAAAAGTTATTACTTAGCTATAAAATTTAAAAGACATTACTTATAAAAATTTAGAAGTCAATAATGAGAAGATTAATCATATATAATTAATTGAAAAAATAAAATTCATAAAGCTAACGTACTGAAAATGTTATTACCATATTCATGCCATATCCATATAACTTCTTTGCTAATCTAGAGGATATAATTTTGATTTAGACCTGTTAAAAGTTGAATGACTATCGTAGAGGAAATTGAAAAAATATATAAGTATATTAAAAATACACTGCTATTTCTATCTTAGTTGCATCTTTCTTTTGACAATGCACATTGTAAAAATGGGTTTATTATAAAATAAAAATAAAAATTACTTAAACATTCATATTTTTACATTATGTTGAATAATGAGTATAAAACAAGGCAAATCTTTAAAGTTATTTTAATATAATAATAGATAAGTCGAATTACCTTAGGTTTAATATATTCATGAAGAAATTAAATTACCTAAAGTTTAATAATAATTTCCATATAATTGACAATGAAAATGATCAATGTATTACTCAAAGCACATATATTCAGGAAGGAAAAAAAAGGAAGAAGCTCTTTAGTGATTAATGTAACTGGTAAGAGTAACACCTTAAAGAATTTTTCAAACTATTCTAAAACAGAACTCACAACATACCGTTAACTTTTTGTTTAGTTATTCAAATCTTCAATGCACAACTCAAGAGCTAAGAACCTGAGACATAATTGAAGAGAGAAGGAAGAGTAAAGACTAAAGAGTGTCGATTGTTGAGGAGTGGATTGAGTAGATGATGGCAGTGAGGAGAGAAGCAAATAGCACAACAGAAACATGGTGAGTGGCAAGCTTATAAGTAAATAATAGAGGAAAAAGCAAACAGAGAAGGAAACGAAAGGGAGGATGACAAGTCGATGACTAGTGGAGATTTGAAATTTGAGAAGAAGGTAGCTAACTAAGATTTGAGAAGGCAATAAATTGGAACAAAGGAGGGGAGAGGAGAGGAAACTTGTTTTTAGTGGCTGTGAAAGTGAGGGAGAGGGATGGCTTATGGTAAAGGTTAGGATTGAATTAAGGGAAAATTTTTATCCTTTTCCATTTAGTCCCTTTAGTTTTTAAATTCAGATTCAAGGATAGGTATTGACTATTATTTTATGTACCGACCTATACTTTGGCCTAGTATGAGATTAAGTCTTTCTTTATTTTTTTAGGTCGATATAGTATATACCGACCAACACCGATTGATATGGTATGATATCCTTAAAAGAGTAAAAGAGGTCATGGTGATTATTTTTATCAAGAAAAAAAGGTGGTTGTGGTGGTAAACATTTAGTGATCAAAGTTAGAGTCATAATAAGGAAGAGAAAATTGGTAAACCCACAATCTCCAACGTTATTATTGTGATAAATTTGGCCATATTAGAAAAGTATTGCATGGTGAAGGAAAAACATGAGATGCATGCTAATTTTGCTAAACAAGATTCAAATGATGAAAGTGAAAGTCTATTCTTCTTTTTTTATTATTCAACAATCACACTTTCAAATGTCTGGTTCATTGACAATTGGTGTAGTAATCATATGACAATAAAATGGAACCTTTTATGATTTTTGATAACTCATTTCAAACTCTAAAAATGGAAGATGACATAATTCATGAAGTATATAAAAAGGAATTGTGCAACTATTCTCAAGTAGTAATAAACGTATTAAAGATGTCCTTTATGATCCACATCTTAATTTTAATATGTTGAACGTGGGTCACTTTTTATGAGAGGATTGTTCATTTTTTTAATGATTTGTCTTGTGCTATTTTTTCAAATAAAGTCAGAATTTTTTTCACAAAGTATAAATGACCAATAGCAATATATTTCCCTTTCATGTTGAAAGTAAACAACATACTTTTAAAGTATTTTAAAGAGATAAGACTTGGTTATGACATTATAGGTATAAGCATTTAAATTTCAAAAGTTTAAATGATTTATTTTATAGAAAATTAGTGGATGGAATGTCTCATATTTAAGGTCATAAAAAATTTTATGAGAGTTATTTTTGGAAAGCAACATTGAGAGACTTTTTCTAAAAGATAAGTTAGAAGAGTAGCCGGACCTATTGAGCTAGTGCATTGATAAATGCCAAATAAACTATATTTTTAATCTCATATTTAATGCATTTTGTTTGTTTATTAGAGAGTTTCTTTTTTTATAGTACTTATTTTATTTCTATTGTACTTTTAGGTCTTATTTGCTTTCATATATATATAAAAGAAGAATTATGGTGAAATAGGGATTGAAAATGAAACAATTGAAGCTATTTTGGTGAGTGTTCATATAAGTCAACATGATTTTATGGCTACCTCTGTAGCTCTTTACGATCATATTTGTTTATGATTTTTTAGGATTAAAATAAGATTGAGGGACACGGTTATACACATGGCTGAGTGAGTGTTGTGTAAACTCCAAAAACCTTAAATTTGATTTATAAATAGATAAAATGAGAAGAAGGAAAAAAAAGGACAAATTGATGGCCTAAAACAATAGAGAGAATGAAGAATAAGCAAGTGAACATATTTGGTGTAGAATTTAATCAATTTAAAGTGAATTTTATGAAGATTAAAAGGGATCTTATTATGGTTCTCTTACTTTTCTATTTTTCCTTTAGTTATGATGCAATGATTATGAGCTAAACTTTTGATGGCACTTGGCTTAAATGAACTTTGTGATTGACCATGTAGTGATTTTATTTTAGCTTAATTCATTCTTTAGTTTCATTGAGATTCAATTATGTGTTCTTAATTATTCTTGAATTAATATTCTAGCATATTATTTCATGTATGATTTCGTGTAATTGGGACTGAGAAATCCTTTTGTATGAATAAATATACTATAATTGAAAGAAATTGCATACAAACCTAGAGATAGATTGCATAAATTCTCTGGATTAGGGTTAAACCTAATAGTGAAATACATAAATCAATTAATGTAATCTTAGGAGTTGTAACTAGAAAGAGGTATCAGTTAATTAACTGAGAGTTAGGTGTCAATAGTCTTGATAAAGATATTAACATAAGATAGAAAATTTCAGGGTCTCATGAACTAAAGATTAAATTTAGTGAAATCATAATTGCATAAGAAGTTCTAGCAGGATTCAAAATCCAAGTACCAATGTTTGTAATTGTTTCTTAGTTTAATGTTTGTTCTAGTTAGTTAATTATGTTATTATATTATATTTTATTATTTTAATTTTTCATTTAATTTATCTTAAACACCATAATTTGTTAGGCTACATAATAGGAAAATGGTAAGTACTTGTAATTCTAGTGCCTATAGGATTGACACGTATTTGTCAATGCTACCTACAACTACATCGTGTACTTGCGGTTTAAAACATAAAATTACATATCATGCATACATAAGTTTGTCGACCAATGAAGGTCCCTTATTTAAATAATACAATTTACTTTGTTATGTTTGTTGATGGTTATAATAGGTTCAATGGGTTTGTTTTGCCTAAAAAAAACATAAGCCTAATATATCTTTAAGAAATTCAGGAGTTGTGTTAAAATGCAAAGTGGACATTTCTTTAAAATTTTAAAGCTTGACCATGGTGCATTTATTTCCAATAATTTGAAGGTTTCCATTAAAAAATTAGAATTTTAAGGCAATTGACAGCTAGCTATAAATAATAATAAAACAATGTAAGAGAGAGGAATAATAGAAGTCTTACAAAAATGGGCCAATAGTATGATTAAAGCAAAAAGGTTTCCTTAATTTTTAATATGAACCTTAGGTTAGAAATCATATAAAACTCAATTTACAAGAAATTAAAAATCAAGTATTGTCTTCAAATCAAGCAAGAAAAACTTGACCTTAATCAAACCACTTGATTAAAACCAAAGTTATTAGGATTTTGATCCTACAAGTTGCCTTGATAAGATCAACTTAAGTTCTTGTCAAAGAAAAAAGAGAAAATTCTCATATAGTGAAGAAAAATTCTAAAACCATATTATAAATAATAATATCTAACAAATTACATCAATAAAACAACTATAAATAGGTATAAAACCTTAAGAACTAGAGTTATAAAAGGAAAATAACATTTCTCGCTAATCATAATATGATTAAAAGTAAACAAACAACTTGGAAAAGTCAAATCCTTTTAAAATTAAACAAATAATTCACAAGTTTGATTCCTATCCAACATCCATACTAGCGTCTTTAAGAGATTTTATGTGTAAATTGATGATGAGTCTGGCATTAAACACAAGTAGCACATTGACACCAATTTGATCATATTTCTCAAACTTCCTAAATCTAGCACAAAACTGACACTAGTGTCGTATAAATACTACATGTCGATTACATCTTGTTCCTCATTGTTTAATTTTCACCAAGCCTTGTTCTTTATATGTTAAGCATATTTTGTCTTCCATAATATGTAGAAAAGTAATCAATCTTGGCAATTCATCTTATTCATCTTAAACAGTCTCCTTTTCTTACATCTTCATGATTAATCCTTGCAAAAATACCTTTATGTGTTTAGTCTTTATGCTAGCTATTGGACCTATATCCTTGTAAAAGACCATAACAATGGTTGAAAATAGGTATTGGTATTTTGATCTCCATTATTTCTTCCTTCCCCGAAAGGATTAATTCTTAAATCATATATATTATACAAAGATAAATTAATAACATTAAAGTAGCACTCACACTATCATAGTTGGAAAATCTAGTTTGTAGTAGTAGTCATTGATATGCTCCAACACTTGAAATGATCTATATCCTCTAGGCTATAACTTAGGCTTCCTCTAATTAAGGAATCTCTCTTTGCATATGAACCCAAACTCAATTTCTAAGTTTAAAAATAACCTTTTTCTTTTGTCCTTTACTGGGTTGTTTTCCATATTGCTCTTTTTTTCCTTCTGTATATTAGCATAAATCTTAATATGCAATAACAAAATCTATTTTAAATTTACCATCCAAATTAGCATGTTCATTAATAGGCAAAGCTAAGATATTTAAATGAGTGAAAGGATTAAAATCATATGCAATTTTAAAAAGATAATAAGAGGTAGTAGGATGAACTGATCAATAATGGCATCTCACCTCACTTGAACTAATACTCTCTATATCAACATTGTCCATAACAATCATATCTCATTTATTTGGATATTGAAAAGCATTATGCCTAAATCCTTGACACATGAAGCACTTAATATTGCATGACTTAAAAGATGAAATAGTTTATTTTTACCTTTAACAACAGTAACCAAATCATTTGCCTTTACATCTTCTTTATGTTTTAAGGTAGTTTTATTGTCCTTATAATTTAACCTCCAAGAAGTGCTAAAAGCAAGGATATGAGTTTTGATCAATGGTTGGTTGTGTGTAAGTTTTAATTATTAACCCTTGATAATCCGTAAGCACACAGTTGGCTAGTGTAGTACCAAAGATGTCGATTCCACGAAGAGGAAACTAATTTAATCCTAAAATCTATGGCCATAAATAAATAACAGAAATTCAAGATGCAAAAAAACTAATACGAGAATTTAATTCAATCAATCAAATTAAGAATCAACTATAAAAATAGTAATTACTAAGCAATTGCAACATACCCAAGAATCAATTGAAAGAAATTACCAATTGAGAGAAAAGGAATTTTACTTATCCTTAATGTTAACCTAACTGGTTATGAATTATTGGATTGTTGGTTCTAGACTATCTCAGGATTGATTATTCTCTCTCGAGTTATAACCATTAACCCTAAATTATACACCCTAACAAGATTATGGATTTTGCCGTCTCTCCATTCACAACTTATCCAAAACCTTGATTAGTTCTGAAATTCTCTAATAACCTATCAAAAACTTATGCAAGATCTCTCTTCATACAATTTCTTGATCTAATTCAATTCTTGTTTCTATTAAATCACCTAAGTCTCGTTAGCCCAATTTAATCATTTTTCATTCAATTTATACTCTCAGTTTATTATCAAATTATGCAATCATAGAATCAAACCACAACAAATCCAAAAAACATATAAACAATCAAATTGTCATTAATTCAATAATAAAATTCCGAAGGTGAGTTTAGCACATCCTCGACATTTTAGATCCTATCATCACTGTTCAATCTAATTCTATATAATAATAAAACTAAAAATAAATAGGAAATATAATCTAAATAGATGATGGGAGGTAGTGACGTCAGGAAATCTCCTGATCCGGGAAGTACGTCGAGTCAACTTCTTCTCCTCTTCTCTCTTCCTTCTTCTCTTCCTCTATCTCTCGATGATTCTCTCTAAGGTTTCTTAAGGTGCCTGATGCCAAAGCTCCTCTCGGCCTCTTTTCATGTTCTTTAAATATTCTCTTGTGTTTTGGGTAACTCTATGGTTTTTTAAGGATCCGAAATGTCCAAAAATTACCTTGAAACTTGATATTCTTGAGTGTCTGCTCGTCCGCCTTACATTGGTCACGAGGCCACAATCGTAGGCCATTTATTAGGCTTCTATCACAATCGTGGCATGTAGGTCACGATCGTGGGCTAACTCTGGTTCTTTTGTCACAATTGTGGGCCAACTTTAGTGCTTCTGTCACGATCCGTTGTTTCAGCCTGAATGTCTCCAAAACTTCTCCATTATTCGATGTTAACTCTAAAATACTACCAAACACATCAAGATACCTAAAAAATATAATATTTAAGGTTAAAGACTTATACTAACTATAAAACACTTAAAACATATATAATTAATAAACTAACACAATTCTAACCTAAATACATACTAAATGATTGAATTAACAGTTAAACGCATATCAAACTATGTCCTAAAACACGATGCGATTTACACTTACCAACATCCCCACACTTAAACGTTTGCTTGTCCTCAAGCAACAAAACAACAAACACACAAAATCGTAAAGCACACACTGCAATAATGAGACAATGACTTCAACTTCATGAAATAAATTTAACTTTAAACATAATCATTCAAGTTGTTTCAAATCATTAACATGCAAAATCTATGTTTAGGAGCTCTGGACTAAATATACAGATTTAATCAAGACTCAAATGTCAAGTTATTCGCCCTTTTCAGTTATAGATATACATTAATAATTATTTGGTCCTTCAAACTTTGTAACTACTCCTAAGTACATTTTTATGAAAAGTTAAGTCATTTACAAGTTCGGTAGGTTTTTATTAGGAAATATTTTTATTTACTTTTGATGGACATGAACCTAGTTTTTTACATAGAGGCAAACAATAGTGATGAATGCCAATTCAGTTACTCGACTGTCATGTTTTTATTAAGCTGCTTGGTTGGAACATCATTATAGCCTTTTGGATGCAAAGGTACACATTTGTGATGTGTGTCGATCCAGTTACTCGGCTACATCATGTTCTTAACTAGCTACTAGCTCTATTAATAACCCAAAAGCTAGTGAAATAGTTATTTATTTAAAAATTAGCAAATGCTTTTTTATTTAATGCCTACCTTATTATTTTAGCTACTCGTTTTCATGAAAAATACTAGTAAAGCTACTTAGTTGAAAGACTTGAAATTATGAATGAATGTGGCAATTTAGAGGGTGACAAACTAACACTAAATCCTAATTAACTTGCATATTTAGCCAAAGAACATATTACTAATTTTGCAAGCTAATGACTCTTCGCAACCTAATAGATAATGTTCAAAATTAAATCAATTTCATTTCATCTAAGCCATCGACACATTCACACAATTCACAATATGAAACCTAACAAGCTACAATACAATATACAAAATTCACACTCAAAGCAAAATACACAACCCTCCTCACACTTGACCAGCTCATTGTCCTCAATGTGAGAAGGAGACAGACAAACACACATGGTGAGAAATAACATAAAATAGAATAAAACAAAAACAAAAATGAAGGCTAAATTTAAAAGAAAAGGGTTAGAAATAAAGCCTCACTGTGATAGAGGCGGAGATGGTGTCGGAGGTGGCAGCTGGACACCTTAAGCCTCAAAGTTTTGATGAATACGACGTATATCCCAGCTCTAACGTTGTTGTGTGCGAGCCATATCCTTCATCCTTCTAAAGTTCTCCGTAAGTGTATCTATAATTATCTTAGTGTTGGCGGAGATTGTATCAAGCACCTTCTTCCAGTCAGGTTCTTCTGTGTCTTCTTCCTTTTTAGAGTCCTCGCTAGTCAAGTTCTCTGCTACCTACTGAGGTGGTGCTGTGTTAGAACTCGCCTGACTAGCCCGAATCTTCACACTAGTCTTTTGGTTGATGTCCTGGAGTTCCATGTTATAGGACTTTAGGATTTCAACACGCCATAAATGATGGTGATTTAGAAAATCAGGGAGGTAGATGGTTAGGCCACTACCATCCACGCCACAGCACTCAGTAACGACGGAAACCAAGTACCCCATACCTAAATTGTCGCTCCTCTTATGCAGAGTTGCAATAATAGCATTCAACACATATGTGGGGGTGCACACTGGGATGTTGTGATCCATGCACCACAATAGAAAAAATTCATTTTTTGAGCACTTGTTGGTTTTTGATTTGTCAAAAACCATTTGAGACATGAATTTATGCAACAACAAGTGCTCATAGGTTTGTATAATGTTGTTGTGGGCATTCTTAGCATCGAATCTCTCTAACCCAATGAGCTCATTCCAATAGCAAAAAGTGCAAAAATCATCATGCTGATTGATAATGGAAGATTCGAGTAACCCACAAATATCACACATGATTTCAATGTTTAGCTTATAAATTCATCCCCACAACCTAAACCACATTTCCTTAGGATTACTAGGTTCGAAATAAAGGGAAGTGAAGAATTCGAGAGTGAGCTCCTGTTAGACAGAATATTGGAAGTGTATAAACTTAGTCCAATGAATTCTTTCTGCTTGATTCTCTACCCTATCTCGCAATGCTAGCCTATTAAGTGTATCAAAGTCAAAATATTTTGGGGCTACTATTTGTTTAACATTAAGAGATTAGAAACAAATACCTTCCTCCTCTGTGTAGATTGGGAAAGGTGCTCTGAATTCTATCATCCTATTCCTCGCCCTCGTCTCAAGACTTGATTATGTCCTAATGATTAGTTGCACTTTCCTGACTGCTTAATGCGTGGCATACTGGATTGCAAGTAAGTTGGAATAAAGTGAAAATTTGGAAATTGGTTAGAGAGAAGTGAGAGTGTTTGGATGTTTTAAACTTTGAGAGATAAAATTAAAATGAAAGTGAGTGGAAAAATAAAGTATGAAGTGAATATATAAGTGAAGGAAGGGCAAAATGGTAAAAATTTTAACTAAAAATCGCGTGGATAATTTTACCTTGCAATATTTTCACCAATTTTTGATTTTTTTCTTATTTTGTCCTTCTACACATTCCCGATATCACTTCCTAACTCTGTATAGCTCTTTTATCTCTCTTTTGTTTGCTTCTTCGATCATCTAACTCATGTTAAAGTCCTATGCCTTCCTAACCTTATTTGGAAACGAAATAACCTAACTATGGAATCCAAACTATTTAAACGTCAAAGGAATTAACAATTTATCGTTTGCCTCCTTGTCGCCTTACTTAAATGTGACTTTTGCTGAGCTAGAATAAGGCATAAAAATTTAGGTCGAGGTTCCTCAATTAGCTTAATCACGAGCTTACTTGGAAGGAATTCCATATTTGCTTGTCCTTCTCCATTATCTCCATCTTCTTTCGTATGTTTGAGTTTCTTTTCCTGGGCTTGACTAATGGCCATGATCTATTCCTTTGGGTTAGAATCAGTATTGCTTGGAACAGTTCCTACATTCCGATTTAAAATTGCCTCTACTAGTTGACCTATTTGGACTTCCAAACTGTGCATTAAGGAGGTGTGGCTCTTAGTGCTCGAACTTGCTTTCAAGCCTCCTATGTTTATCTTCCATGCCTCTAATTTTATATAAAATCCTATCCAACTTGGATTCCATTGAGCTTGGTTTATCTTGTTGGAAACCTAGTTGTTCTTAGGGTCTGAATTATCCTCCAGCATTGTTCGTCTAAGAGAAGTTAGGGTGATTCTTCCACCCAGGGTTGTACGTGTTAGAGTAAGGTTTGTTTCCCCCCTCCTCATCCATATTGATCTCCTATATAATTAACTTGATCCAGATTGTTATCCTTTATCAAGAAGTAGTCCACCGTATCATGGTCCATTTGTCCACAGAGTTCACACTTTAGTTGCACGGCTTGTACTGAAGCCGAGGGCGAAGCATTCATATTGTTGAGTTGTCAAGTTAAGTTGTCAATTTTCGCCTGCATCTTTGTCATTTGATCAACAGCTATAACTCCTTTTTATTCTCGGAAGGTAATGGGTTGTCTACTCTGCTCGTTCGTCTATAGGTAACTATTACTCGCCATCTTCTCTATAAACTCTTTTGCTTCATCTACCGTCTTTCTCATCAATGATCCTCCAGAAACTGCATCAATCTTGCCTCTCATATGTGGGCTTACTCCAGTATAGAATGTATGCAACAAGAACTCTTTAGGTAAGTTATAGTGTGGGTATTTTCGTTGCAAGTCTTTGAATCATTCCCATGCTTCATAAATCAATTCCCCGTCACTTGCTGGAAGTTGGTAATCTCCTTGGTGGTTTTGGTTAGGGGAAAATACTTGTCTAAAAAGGCACGAACTAGTTAACCCCAAGTGGTGACATTGGCTAGGATGAGAGTGTAGCACCCACTCTCTCAAGACACATAACCAACATCCCGAGTGATATCCGAGTCCGTACCCTACGAGGGTGGCCTGCTAGCATACTCAATCAGTCAAATACTTGAAATTCAGTACAATTTTTTCAAAATTTAACACACGTGTATGCAGAACTCAATAATTGAAGCTACCTATTTTAATCATAAAATTTTTTCAATCACAGTAATATAATCACCAGAATTTCAATAGCTATTTAGGCCCATTACAAATACAGAATACTTGTAGTCATAATTTCATTACATTGCACAATCATTTACAAACATTTCCAATTTGGAAAGTTATTACAAAACATAAATATTTGAATACACAAGTTACAATAATTATGGAAGACTCAATTTGATACAAAATAAAGAAAACAAATGCAGATGTGAACTAATTTTGACCTCTATCTCTTACTCAAATGTAGTGTATACTCCCATTTGTCTAAAGGGATAACTCTTTAGAGCCTAAAAAATACTACAAATTTTGGGAGAGTTTTGTGAACTCAATGAGGCAACCATCATCAATGGTTCACTTAATTCATGCATCACATCAATACATGTAACATATTATTCACATTTTTGCATATTCATAAAATATCACCTTTCACCTTCAGAATAATCGAAATGGTCATTTCATTCAGGTAAAGCACACATATCAAATATAAATGCAATACACGTGAGACTCACTTTTATTTATTATTGTCATTGTGACCAAGTGCCTTTTTTTCTAGCTCATATCCTTTAGTGGATACCGAGCTGTGTCAAATAATATCTCATATCCCTTAGTGGATACCGGGTACATTCACAATCAAACCTGAGGCTCTAATTATAATATAAGCTTTAAGCTCTTTATCCTGGAGACTCCGGTCATAACTTCCTTTATCTTACATGCATTCATGTATTGAATATTTCACATAGCATATTCTCAGTCAATTACATGATTACACATTCACATTTAGATCACATTTATCATCGGACCTTATCTGGCCTTCAACAGATTTGTTGAGCAACATTTATTTTGTCACATTCACATACAAGGAGCACTTCTATATCTTAAATATAATATAAACTAATTGAGTGAGACCATCTAGGTTACTCATAGAACATTCCAAATTAGCATTTACTTCCATGATTTGGAAACATCTGAATGCGGAGATTTATCCTACACATCTAACATTATGCAATACACACATTGCACATTCGTTACAATTTTGCAAAATTGTAAATACTCATTTATGCACAAATGTGTAATGGACTATGTATAATGCATGCTCAATGACATTCCTAGGTATTTTTTTTCATTATTCTCATCACATTATCAATCATATATTAGAACTCACCCAAGAATAATTTATACTCAGGGTTCATGTCTCAATAAAACCATTATAATCACAATTCATAACTCCGTTGGTCAAATTTGGATTTTTCCAGAAATATCATTTCAGGTCAACTTTACAAGTTCTTTCAGACCTAAATAATGAAGAAATTTGGCAATAATTTCTTCTCAAAACATGTTTCCCTATTAATTTTCTAATGACGCTAAAATCATTCAATTTGGTTTAGTATTTCGAAAGATATACTCCAAATATCTCAAGCTATTCTTAAACTGGAACAATATTCTATACTTAACATCAATGCAGAAATTGAAATTTTTAGAAACAGAATTAAAATTCGATCTCTTAAAAAAATTTGTATCTCTATGTATCTAGTTTACTAAAATTCAAGAATAATCTCATTTGGATAACTACAAAACAAATTATGCCTAAAATATCAAAGCATGTTTAGTGAAAATACTCCAATTATCATTTTCTAGAACTCCTCATCATTTTCATCCCAATTTCATCAATCAATCTCTTTTAAATGATTTTAGATGATCATAATTTTTGGTGGAGATGTAGAACAAATTGTTTCGAGTTTGTTGGCTCAAATCCCATTTCGTTTGGATGTCTAGAGAAGAAGTTATAGGTAAAAGAATCCAGGATGTTCAAAACTGTCCCTCTCTTTAGTAGCCATAGAAGTCACGATCGTGTAGGACCACGATTGTGAGTTTTCTAATGCATTTCAAATGTCACGATCGTGTTCTTGCACGATCATGACTCTCAAAATTTTCGAAAAAGTCACGCACAATCGTGTACTCCCCTCTTTTTCAAACTTCGTTCTGGCTCTTCTAAAAACAAACCTTCAGGTCAATGTCTCAAGGAAAATTTGACAAGGAAAATGAAGGATTTAAGCAACATATTCTTCTGAATAATTGTTCCTTTATGTATTAAGATTCTAATGAAATTGATTTCATGCAATTTGGTTCAACATTCTACAAGTTATTCCAAACAAACTACAGACTATTCCAAACCACGATACAATCCATCAACTCTACTTCGAGCTAAAATTTGAAACTTTTAGAGACAGAATTCAATTCTAATTTCTTCTTGAAAAATATAGTCATATGTCTCTAATTTAATTTGAACTTAAAATAATCCCATTTGAATGACTATAGACCATGATATAGTGAAAACACAGATGCATCTTCAGTGGAAATATTACAGCTATCATACTCCAGAAATTCTTCTATCACTTTTTCCAGATTTTTAACTCCTACATTTTACATCTAACACATCTTATGCATAAATCATCTTTTATACTTCATTTCCTCTTCATTCTTAACTCATTATCATTTACAAACAAATCATGATCTATATTTGATCATTAACCCAAAAATAGAACATATACATGTACCCATTCATCATCAATTTT